>PVJH01002589.1:0-164138 GCA_004026705.1 Nesogale talazaci | reverse complement strand
CCCATCACAACACTGCTGCTATGCCTGTAAGTTGATACAACTACTTTGGAAGATTTAATGATACCTACTACATCTGAATATGTTTACTATGGCAGACCAAAAAAGCCTGTATCTGTGGCACAGAAACATATACAAGAATGTTCACACAATCTTCCCTTAATAAATGCAAATGATATATTAACAAACAGTAGAATACATGTCTATGTTTTATAATACATAAACTATGCAGCACTATTGGCAATAAGAATGGAGAAATAATTACCACTTATGATGATTGCAATGATCTCAAAAACCCACAAAATTTCCATAAACCAAAAAAGAAAGAGCAAAAGTAAACCTGCCATAGTGAAAGTGGTTCTTCAATGGTTCCTAATAAGGGTTCCAAAGGATTGATGATCGTCTCTATCTAGATGTTAATTTTAGATTGCAGGCCATTTTATTTCGCAAAAATACCCCAAGGTTGACAATTATTATATAGTTTGATAATGTATATCATATTTTTAAAATGTTACTTTAGAAGAAGTATATTTGAAGTGCAACAAAACAGAGAAATACCAATGGAAGAAAAAGTCCTTCGAGATACTATATTTGACTTTAAAACAATTCTCCTCTGTTGTTTGCCAGTCTTGGGTACAATATTTATTTCACATAAGTTGTACTTTTAGTATACATTTTGTGTTTCGTTTACTATATGTGATCACATGAGAAAGAACTATCTATCTATCTATATATTAGAGTGTATATCACTATTATTGTATTCTCATTGTTTCTTAAGATATGTAACACATACTATGTTTATTCAAGTTAATATTATTAAAAGCTAACATGAGTTAAGTGCTTAATAGATGTTAGCATTGCTGTATGTACTCTCTGAACATCGATTTATTGGATTTTTTACAATGATTCTATGATTAACAAATATTGTCTCCCTTTTTAAGATGAGACAACTCAAGCACTTAGAAGTTTAGTAAGTTGTATGAAGGTGCATGACTAGCAAGTGTTAAAACCTGATTGCAGGGCTGAGCCCTGGTGGCATAGTGGTTGTGCATGAGACTGCGGCCTACTGGGATGGAGGTTCAATTTCAGCTCACAGGAGCAAAGGCTGGGCCTCCTACTCCTACCACCAGAAGGCAGCGATGCCTAAAAAAAAAAACTAAAAATGCTAAAACCTGATTGCAGAGATTAATTTTTAGCGACTCTGCTACAGAATTTTATCTGTAGTTTGTTATGATCCACACATGCAAATATCTTTGCATTGTGGATACAACAAAACTTACAGTGAATATCAGTTTTCCATGCTGGCAGCCAAGATCCCTCTATTCCTCTGGTAATGGAAATGATATTCCTTATCCCATATTATGTTCTGAATCTAGCTGGAATGTCTGGAATTTCCCTGTCTTTTTATTGTTGCAATCAATTTTTTAATTATCTTGAACCAAATTGTACTTGCATGTGATAAAAGGAGACTGACAATTTTCTCATTCTTTTGGATCACCTTTTTTTATGAGGGGCATATCTATTCATCCTTTCCAAGAGATTTTCCAAGTAACTTTCTTCCAAAAAATTTAAGATAACCATAGTACTGAGAAGTTGTTGAAACATCTAATCAGTACTCCATCAATTCCTGGAGCCTTGTTCATTGATAATGCCTTCTATGCACCTTGAGCTTCATCTTTCAAATGTTTGAACATTGACCAATTCTATTTGATACAACCAGTTTGGGTATTTCTTCCATTTCCTTTATCCTTTTTACAAAATTTAATGTTTTACCGTGAAATCCTTCAATACTTTAACTTGTGGTTTGACATTTTCCTTCAATTCTTCAGTTTTAGATATGTTCAGTGTATTATTCCCTTTTGAACTTTCTATACCTTATATTGCCTTCTTGCATTTCATTTTTGAAATTTCCGAATTTCAGAACCCTAACTGTGCTCTTGGGGCAATGGACGTGGACAAAGAGACAGTATTTTAAATAATGTAAATAATGTTCATGTGGTTTTATATCAGGAACTGTGTGTATCAGGGCTATATTTCACCAAACTTATTCAATATGTATGCTGAGAAAATAAGGTGTTGTACTACAGAGTAGGAAGAAGACTTACTAACAACTTGCAATATACAATTGGCACAAAGTTGCTGTGGACAGCAGAGAATTTGAAGGAATTGCTGATGAAAATCAAAGACTGCAGCTTTCAGACCAGATTTCATATCAAAGCAACAAACAAAAATCCTCATATTTGGACCAATAGATAATATCTAAATAAAGGGAGAAACTATTGAAGTTATCTAGTATTCTTTTTGAGAGAATGCACAATCCATAGATCATGGGAACAACCATCAAGAAATCAAACACTGTTACACTGGCCAGTTCTGCTGTACAAATTTCTGTAAAGAAGTCTTTACAGACACATAGAGTGCCTTTCTGTAGAGAACTATAGAGCTCCTTTCTCAAGTCAGGGTATTTTCAATAGACTAACCCGCAAGTGAGAGTAGGAAAATGAAGAAGAACCACAATAGAATTGATACAATTGAACTGTGGTATTCTCGAAGAATCTTGAAAGTACTGTGAACTGTACATTTAGAATGGGTCTTAGGAGCAAGGATAATGAGGCATGGTCTCATATATCTTTATACCTGTTATCAGGAAAGGCTAACCCCCTGGAAAAGAACATTCTGCTTTGATTTGTTTTTGTTTTTGATTTGTTTTTGATTTTGATTTTGAGGCATCACTGCCCTCTGGTGGTGGGAGTAGGAGGCCCAGCCATGCTGCTGGATTTGAACCTGCAACCCAGTGGGCCACAGTCCCGCGCACAACCACTACGCCACCGGGGCTCAGACACATTCTGCTTTGAAAAGTGGTGGATCAACCCAAAAGAAAAATACCCTGAAAGAAATAGATTTTAAAAGTGGCTGTGGCAATGGGTCAACCATAAAATAGTTGTGAGGATGGCACAAAGTCAGAAGACGGTGCTTCCTGATGCTTTGTGCTTTGTTTAAGGCCACTTTGTATTGGATCACATTTAATGGCACTTAACGACAACATGCTACAAAAGGCAAATTAAGCATGAGATAATATAGTCCTTCCACATAGTAAGTGCAAATATGTATGATTTCTCAATGCCATCTGCAACTTCTAAAGCTATATAACACAATTACTATTTTTCTTGTAGAAGAACATGCTGCTTTTTTGAATTGGTATCACATCCATTCCAACTCAAAGTGACCTTATTAGTGCAGTGAGGAAATACTCTATAGGTCCCTAGGGTTTTCAAGGCTGTAGCATTCGGAAACAGATTGTTTTAAGACCAGTCTTCAATGACCTCTCCTTGTGTATTTAAACCGCCAGCATTTCATCTACTCTCAAGTGAAAGAGGAGAAATACCGAAAGATTGAGCATCTAGTTACTTGAATATCTACCAAACAACACAAAATGCTAAACTCACAAAATATACAATGAATTAGCAAGTCACAGAGATCATATGAAGTAGGTGGGGAAGACATTATTAATTGATTACAGCTCTTATAAGTGAGGTTTAGGAAATCTATTAGAAGCAGAACACCTGAGAAGGTGTAAGATTCACTAAAGGAAACATGGCATATAAACCCAAAGGGTCAAATGATGACTGGGTTGATATCATGGGATGAAGGTTGCAAGACCACATAATGGAATTATATGTGGACTACATGCATGAATGGGGGTTTTAATGAACTAAGAGAAATCATTAGATATAAAGTTCTGCCTAGAAAGTCCATCATAAGTAGACCGTTTATGTTTCAAGACAATGTTAAGCAAAGTTACTTTAATAAAACGTGACCATAAATGCACAAGAACGCAGGAGGAGATAAAGTTAAAAGGAAAGAATCACCTACTTTGAACCCATTTATCTGTATCAATTGCTAGAAGCTTTTAAGGTATGTACAAGTAAGTAGCTAGAAGTACAATGAAATTAATAAAATTATACATTTTAAAACAAAGGTCATGAAGATATGGTGTTAGTATCTGTTATTCTGTTTCTTTCTTTCAGCACATCCTAGAAGCAAATGTTTTAGAAGACTTCTTTTTACTGTCCAAGTCAAAAGTCAATAAGAGTAGGTGGGGGCTGATAGTGACAGGGATGGTGTGGTTGGAATTCTGAAAACATTTCACCTTAAACTGATTGAGCACTGCCTTTATAACATTTTGACATCCATCATTTTTTGTCATGTCACTAAAATAAGCTCCCTGGTGATTCAGAATCTGACACACCAACATCCAATCATCATTGCAGGACTCACCACCCCCCCTTTATTGAATCCATGGTGACATTTTGTGCCTAAATGTCATTGTGCTGAAAGGCTGAGATGATACATAGAGACTCAATATGAGATTTTTTTTCTTAAATTTTGTTTATTTACATAACAAACTAAAACGCGGATATATAAAGTGTATGCCTATGAACTTTCCATACAAAAGAGATGATTTGGATTTAGTTATGCTCTTTCTGACATCTATAGTCCTGGAATAAGAAATAGGTCTAGTAAATATGACAATCAAGTGGATTATGAAAATTAAAAAAATTCTGAAGCCAGCCTAGAAATGGAAGCTGGGATGTAAGTATAGCAGTGTTTGGGTGACTGAAGGTAGAAGACAGCAATAGGTACAGCTGTGGAGAAGATATTGCTTCTGCATAAGAGTCTATGGTTTCATTAAAAAGCACTTGTAGGGTTTCCAGATAATGATAATTTTCATTAATGAACACTTCATGTATGCTGTCATTGCTCTAAGCAAGTGAAAACACACTTCCTTCAATACTTATGACCAACAAATGAGATATCTGCTACTCCCAAAATGCAAAGAACCTAATCTTTAAAGATGTTTAATGACATAGTCTTAGTTTGTAAAGATAATATTAGGCCTTAAAGTCAAGTCTTTGTATATTTTCAGCTTATATTTTACAGCATAAATTGAGGGTTACTCCTTGGTGGAGTAGAAAAGGATGGACAAATCTGAATCGAGACAAGACAATTGTTCAAACCTTTATTCAATCTCTAGAAATAAACACCCCTGAAATATAATTTTTCATTGACTTTTTATAATATGCCCTCTTCTAATTCAGTTCATCATAGCTCTCTAGGTTTAAGGTGCATTCGTTTAACTAAAAATTCTAAATAATTAACACTCCATAGAAATTAGCGTTCCTTGAAGTATCTCCAATCAATACTCAAAGCATTTGAGTGAGGATCACTGAATCTGGGATTTTCTTCTTGCAAACTCACTGTGAAGTTAAAAGAGATATTGTAAATATAATTCTTTTAAATTTTGAAGAGGCAAAAATAATCCAGAAAGAATCTTTGTATATTAATATTATTGTGCAGAAATAAACATTTTGGTATATATAATATAGTGATGACAGATCAATAGATAGATGGAGCACAAAGGAATATAATAGTTAACTAGTCCACTCAGCAATACAGAGGGCTCTCAGTTCAATCCCCTTCATAGGAACAGTTAATATTGTGGACTGTCTGTATCACCCTACAGATGACTCTGCTGTCTGAAGGGGCCTGACAAGGTGACGGGGGAGTCCACCTTGCTGGTGGGTCTACCTTTGTGATAGCAGCTGTCATGATGGGGCAGATGAGAAGGGCTGCCAGTTTTCTTTACCACTCCTCGAGGAAATGCATAGGTGTGCAGTATACTGCGTAGCTTTGCCCATCACTTATTTTTGGGCTAGGGCTTATATTGTGCAAATAGTAAGAAATCATGCAAGGCCTTATTTTATGGGTAGGTTCTATTTTCAGGAAAACACAGTAAGCCAGAGTAAATAACTCAAATGAAGGATATGTTACCTACAAAATGTGAATAGGCCCACAGGGCACTGTGCCCCCTGTTTAGTTGTTGGGTGGCCTGATGCAATAGCTTCTTCTTCATCATTATAGGAATGTCTCAACAAGCCCCACACAACTGGAATGTTAGAAAATTTCACTGAGTGGAAGGTACCTGAATTTCCATTGCATTGATTTCTCTCTTGCATGCAGATGTTGTACCAATGAATCTCGAGTCTATGACACATCCTCCTTTGTAGGTCCAATCAGCATAATGTCATCAATATAATGGACTCATGGCACTTTGCAGAAGAGACAGGCAATCAAGGTCCCTTCAGACTAAATTATGGCACTGAGTAGAGAGTTGATGTACCACTGGAGGAGAGTTGTGAAAGTGTATTGCCGTCTCTGCCAGCTGAAGGTAAACTGCTATGGACATGACTTTGACACTGGGATTGAGAATAAGACATTGAACAGATGAATAGTTGCAAACCAAGTACCAGGAGAAATAATTTGCTGAAGCAATGAAATCGCATCTGGTATGGCAGTTACAATTAGAGTCACCTCCTGGTTAGGTTTATGATAATCCACTGTCATTCTCTGGGATTCATCTGGTTTTATTACTTGTGTTCTTTTTCACAGGCCAAATAAGTGAGTTAATTGGAATGTGGTGGCAGTCACCATCCCTGCACACTTCAAGTCTTTTGATAGTGGCACTGATCTCTGAATTCCCTCCAGGAAAGTGGTATTGCTTTTGGTTTGGTATTTTCCTAGGCAATAGCAGTTCTAATGATTTCCGCTTAGCCTTTTCTACCTTAATACCCTTATTCCACAATTCAGGGATCCTATATCACGGTTCTCCCAGATACTTAGTATGTCTATTCCATTATGCATTTTGCAATGCGAAATAATGACAGGGTGGATTTGGGGGGCAACTGCACATACAGTGATGTGTACCTGAGCTAAAACTCCATCAATTACTTGACCTCCATATGCCCCCCACTCTGAATATCTAGTTTTCTAAACATTTTGGGTCTCTTGAAATTAGTGTTTGTTCAGAACTAGCATCCTGTAAGCCTTCAAAAGTTTGATTATTGCCTCCCCCCCCATAGAACAGTCACTCTTGTGAAAGACCTTAGGTCCCTTTGGAGAGGGGTAGAAAAAAAGACCAAAAGTACAAACTTTTGGTGATGTAGCAAGATCCTTTGCCAAAGAGATCTGAACTTCCCCTCCTTCAGGGGGTTGTGGGTCTGTAAACTGGCTGAGGTCTGGGAATTGATTGAGTGATCATGATTCTCTATTCTGCTGTTCACCTGACCTAGCATTCTTCCAACTGTATAAATCATGTAAATATTTAGTAGGTTTCCCATGTATTTCACCTCTATGGACATCTTGGTTAAATAGCTAATGGCATAAGTCACATGAAACAGGTTACTTTGATTACAATAGAAACTTTGTTGTCCATTTTGATAACCATATCCACCCTCTTTCTGTTCTTTCGGTGCTGACATCTGCCCTCTACCAAAAAAGGGACCTACTGAGACAAATGTCAGAATTAATTTAGAGCAGTGCCCACTGTTAATCCTGGTCCACATAAAATAGCAATCACCTGAGTCTTCAGAAATGCCGAAGACTTGTTCCTTATGGTTCACAAACTTGTTACTTATGGTTGTGGTGAAGGGTATGTCCTTGGTACACTCCCTTTTGGGGTCTATGGGATTTTTCTAATAGCTCCATTCCAACATACCAATTTTCCTAACCTTTTGAATGCCTTCTTCTGTAGTGTACCAAGGTAGGTTAGAAACCTCAAGTTGGTCTTCTCTAAGCCATTGGCAAACCATACTTCAGTGAATAAGCCACATAAGCAATTAGATCCTTTTGTAACCTATCTTGCTGAGACACTGAAGGAAGGATCTGTGCTTTGGGGTGCCATATCAAGAAGCTCAGACTGGTCTAATATTACACTCCTTGCACCAGTAGCCCATACCCTTAGAAACCATTCCCTGGGATGTTCTCTAGGCTTCTGTTTATACATATTAGAAAACTCAAGCAGATCTTTATGAGTATAGCAAACTTCTTCTTGAGTCATCATCTGAACCTCACCTTTAGGAACTTTCTGAGATTTAGTTCCAGTTACAAGTCTAAAAGAAATAATGAGTGGTGGGGGTGCTTCCTGGGGTCTCTCAGCAACATCTTGTAAGGCATCTTCCCCAGAAAATGCTTCAGATGGAGCCGCACCTGGCATTTCGCTCAAACAGTTTGATTAATCTACTCAGATGTTGGTTGTTTTATTGATAGTTGGTTAATCCACTCATGTGGGAGGGGTGGATCTATTGACTGAGCTGGCTCAAATGAGTCTAGGGATTCAGTTACCACCTCTTCTGGATCAGCAGTTCATATGTCCCCATCCCCTGTTTCAGGGTTCCAATTCTTTCTGATTAATGCCCTCACTTTACTTTCAGACACTGTTCTAGACCTGCAATTCAGCCGATCCTTTAATTCACCTACTCATATGATTAGACTCTGGATTTGGTTTTTGACAATGTCATCTTTATTACTAGAGGAGAGAAGACTATCTTTTGCAGTACACGCAGAAGATTTTAGCCCTGTTATTTGGCACTTGAAATGTGCTTCTGAGGTTCTGAGATTATCCCTTTGCTGGAAAATATTTTCTTTTGTAAGGAGGGCCAGCCAAACACACAATTACCCAGAAACTCTCTTCTCACCAACACTTCATCTTTTTTGTGGTGATTCTGTGGGTATAATAAGCTTTGCTAATTCACACCGGAGAATTAACACCACCTACTCTAGTAATAGTGGAAGATTTATCTATGCCTTTAGGAGTAGAGATAACATTATCAGTGCTGTTAAGTCTAATCAGACTGGAGAGACAATTTGAGAAGTTCATAATTGCAGTCTTGTTTCTCTAGACCCACTCCTGGTATCAAGTGTGTTGGGGTTCTCTATAAAAACAAAGCCAGGGAACATATGATTATATGTATATATATGTATGTATGTGTATACATGCACACATATGAAGAGAGATATGCAACATGAAGAAATATAATAGCTAATTAGCCCACACAGCAGCACACCGGATTCTGTTCAATTTACTTCCGTGGAACAGTTAATATACCAGAAGTCCTTCAACTCACAAAGGCTTCTGAGTCCAAGTCAAGGAAGGAAGCAGGCACTGGAGTCATCCCTAAGGCAATACAGGCAGTACAGCCACAGGCAGCCAACAGCGGGGTAGGTCGCCAACAGTAAGCATGATAACAGAATCTGACAGTCCCAAGTTCAAGAACTGTATACACCAACAGCATGGAGGAGCAGTCCTCAGGGAAACCCCAGGCTCTAGAGACACAATACATGCCTTGGCAGTCCCAAAGGTAGTATAGCTCACAAGTTAAGGCAGAGAATTAACAGCCTGATGCTGGTACCATTATCAAGAGAGGAAGAGGTTGGACTTGCGGAGCCATTTACCTCGTTGCCCTCCAATCAAGCTCTGACCTTATTAGTTCACATGTTCCTATTTGCCAGGGTTGCACAATAAACCTAGCTATCATAGACCTCTACCCAAACCTCCAAAAGACTGAAATGTCTTTGTTATCAGTAAACATTGGTCTGCTAGCCCTAGGTTAAGTTGTTCAAACCACCTTTTACTCAGCTACTTCCCTGATAAAAGATGAGGTTGTCTGCTCTTGTAAAAATGTGCACAGTGAAAACCAAATGGAGCAGAGTTCTAATCTGTTCTATAAGGTTAGTTTGAATCCAAACCCATTGACTCCAAACTTTGTCTTAAGTTTTGGTGTCTAGAAGTGGATAGCTACAGAGAAGTTCTTTCCATAATAAACATACCTTACTCTGTGTAACACACCTTCAAAGAGAAAGTTCTAAGGAGCAGTGTCTTCCTAAGAACGCTGGTAGGCCAGTTAAATTCAGGGTAGATGTTTATGGTGACTATTTTAGTATGGCTGAAATAATTTTGATAGTTTCTGTTGAAGAAGACAGGAGCATTATGGATGTTTATTTGGAAAAAAATAGAAAATTGAAAAATTTACTTGTGAGGAAAAGATTAGAAAATTTGGGACAGGAAGGCTTTCTTAGTTTATTTGTTTTCTGCTACAGTCAGGCATCAGCTTTCCACTGAGAGTGTCAAAGGCTGTTCCATGAGAATTTCCTGGAAAATCTATTGTGTCTTACATAAAGTCTTCTTTCTGTTCCTACAAGAGCGATATAAAGAACTATTAAAAGAACATCATTTGAGAACATTTAAAAGAATATAATTGGAGTTCCTCAAGAGTGTCCAAATATCTATTTTGTTAAATAAAAAGATACACAATTCCTCAGGAAAGGGTTAGAGATGAAAACAATACATTAGGAAGTGTATAGAGTTAACCAGAAGATATGTCATGAAAAAACAGCTTCACAATTTGTTTAATAAAGTTTTCTATAATTATGTAGCAATAAGTTTTGCCTTGCCCTTGTATAATCAAGTAATAAAACTGGAAGCAAACTGGATTCACTGCCGTGGAGTCAGACTTGACTCACGGTGATCCTCTAGGCCAGAGTGGGACTGCTGCTCTGGGTTTCTGAGGCTGTCACTCCTTGGGAGGAGAAAACTTCCACATTCTCCCCAAGAGAAACTGGTGGTTCCCACTGCGGACTTTCTAATTAACATCCCAACTCAACCACTAAGCCAACAGGGATCTTCGCATAATCAAGTAAGTGATTTTTTTAATTGCCCATAAATGATTGAAAATTACTTCGTGGGCACCAAATACTTGGACCCTCATTAACAGTTGTTACTGTTTGGTCCCATTGAGTCAGTGCCCAACTCATAACCACCCTACGTACAAGAAAATGAAACACTGCCCGGTCCTGGGCCAGCCTCACAATTGTTCCTCTGTTCAAGCCAATGGCTGCGGCCTCAGTGTCAACCCATGTGAACGGTCTGAAGGCCTCCCTCGTTTTCATTGCACCTCCTCTTTGCCAAGCTTTAGGTCCTTCTCCACGGACTGGTCTTTCCTGACATCATGTCCAAAGTATGTGAGATGCATTCTTGCCATCTGCGCTGCTAAGGAGAATTCTGGCTGAAATTCTCCATGACAGATTGTTCTTTTGGCAGTCCAGAGGACTCTCAGTATTTTTTGCCAAGAACATGATTCAAATAAATCAATTTTCCTTTGGACTTCCTTATTCGATGTCTAACTTTAACATGCTTATGAAGCCATTAAAATACCATGGTTTGAGCCAGGTGTACCTCAATCTTCAAAGTAACATCCTTGCTTTTTAACACTTTAAAGGGATCTTCAGTAGTTTATTCACTCAATTCAAGGTGTTGTTTAGTCTCTTCACTGCTGCTTCCATGAGCATGGATTGTAAATCTGATGCGAGTACAAGAAACTCCGTGTTGTGAACACTGTCTTGCAAAACATTGACCTTCTGATACAAGAGATTGCGCTTCCTGGCGAGAAGATGATTCAATGTATGAGCACCAAATTCCATAAACAACCTTCCTGTACAAGTCAAGAGACTACGCATTTCCACTGACCATCAAATGTACACAAATAACCTTCCGACACAATTGAATAACCAACTGCTGCAAGAGATTACACATTCCCACAAGAATAGCACTCAACATATGACCACCAAATGCATCACACTAACATCAGGAAGTAACCAAGGCAACTGGACATCATTTCCCAACTTTGGGAATTTCCCAACGTTGCTTACCATTGTGTAAAAAACCTGGACCCCAGAATCAGTCAAGTTAGAGAGCTAAGATCCAGGAGACATCAACTCATATGCTCTCCAACTGCTGCCCAGGGTGAGTATACCGATGAAGGCACTGGCCATAATGAATTAGAACTTTTAACATTAAAATGCCTGCTGAATTAACTTTTATGATTATATAACATCATACTTGTTTGCTACATTATACTTTACTTCTACATAACCCCTTACACTTCAAATTGTTTGATGTGTGATGTATTTTTTGTTATTGATTCAGTGATAAATATCAATTGCATAACCATCATAACCCCTCATAACCTCACAATCACCAGGATCAGAAAGTGCTTAGAAAACTGAAAATGAGAAGGGTTGGAGCGGAAATAGCCAAAAGGGGTGCATCCACTGACAGGCTCTCTAGAGACCCGATGTGTGGCACAGTGCTGCTGCTGTATAAACAATGGGAGGATCAAAGGATCAAAACTATTCTGAAAGACCAGAAATATTGTTGAACCAAAATACTCAACACATCTATTAATAGAGAAAAAAAATTCTATAATCAAAGAAACATCTGCTGTGCCCTTTCTCTTTGAGAATACATACACTTAAGGTCCTTTTTAGCCTTGGAATGCATATGTGTTTAACTAGGATAGGATGATCTTGCAAATGACTACACAGTATCTGATATCCTGTGCTAGAATTCTACATTTGTTTATAAGAAGCCATAATGACACAAGGCATCTACCAGAAATACCTAGAGAACTTCCTTTTATGGCAACCTCGGGAATTAAACAATGAACAGAGAAAGGTGACCTTGTCTCTCCTTTGCGATAACAGAGGTTGAAGATATGAGTGGCTTTCAAGCAGCATGGCGGGTTGTGGCTGCAGTTTAGATAACTCAATTGTGTTTATGTGTTGGTGAGTCTGGAATGACATCGCCACACTGGGCTGAGGTATGGTTTCTAGTGCCACTGTTGTCCATATGGGGTGCCGTTTCTTCTGATGTGAAAGTGTTCAAATCCACATCATGGAGCCCATTTCTCCCTTGACTAGCATTCAATCCACTGTTTACATGGGTAGGAGAGCCGGGGTGCTCAACTGCATGCTCATACTAGCCATCACACCACTTAGACCACATCCAGGGGGCGTGTGACTATGCTCAGTGGATAAAATACACAGTCATTGGACCCAAAAGAAACAAATCAATATTCATTCATTTCAAGCAGTAGCTTATAAGCAAGAATCAATGGTTCTAATGGAAGAAGGCTAAGATACAAGGATATCATAAGCCAAAACAATGCTCTAGTAAATAATGGAATACCTGTTTAACTATTTCAACAAATTCATGAAGCACTGGAAGCACTTAATCTCCTATCCCAGGAAATTTAGAAAAGAGCTACTTGACCAATGAATTAGATGAGATCCATAGTTATACCCGTACCCAGACTTAAAAGAAGCCTCAAGAAAATACCACTTATATCACGTACATGTGAATTTTTTCAAGACAATTCAACAAAAGTAACAGTATATTGCCAGGGAACTACAACAAGTTCAGGCAGGATTCCAATGGGAACTTGGAACAAGTGATTTCATTGTTGATGTTAAGTGGATATAGGCTGAAAACAGTCAACACCAGAGAATGTTTCGTTGTGCTTTGTTGACTATGCTAAGTCATTTGGCTGTGTGGATGATGCCAAACAATTGATAGCCTTGAGAAGGATGCATATTCCAGAATACTATATTTTCCTCATGAGGCACCTATACATAGATCAAATGTGACTAAAACAAGGGCATACCACAAGTTTTAAAATCAGGCAAGGTTTAGATCAGGACTATGTTCTTTCGCTATACTTGTTCAATCTGTGTGCTGAGCAAAATATTAGAGAAGTTATGTTACAGGAAGAAGTACGTTGCATCAGGATTGAAGGTGGGTTTATTGACAGCCAGTTGTATACAGATGACACCACCTTACTTGTTGAAATTGAAGAGGACTTGGTGCTTGCTCATCAAGATCAAGGGTTGCAGTCTCCTGTATGGATTACAACTCAATGAAAAGAACAGCAAAATTTTCAATAGTGAACCAATAGGTAAGTGACATCATGATAAATGTAGAGTAGATTAAAGTATTTAAGGGTTTCATTCTTCTTGGATTTTGTTGTCAGTGGCATGAGCAATGATTAGAGAACGCTCGATGACATTTTCAAATACTCAGTTTATTCACTGTGAACATTCGTTGCAAACATCTTATTTTGATACTTCCAGCATCATTTAATATTTTCCTATAGAAACTTCTCATATTGCAACTCAAGCCTAGAATTATTAAAAGTAGTAATTATTAATAATAGGAAAATAATTTCTTTTGTCAATTTGAGAATTGTGTTTATTTTATCTACTTGCTCATTTACTCCACATTTAGATCTTAATCTGTAATATTTCAAACTTGTATTATCTTCTGATATTCCAAACTGTCTTCAATATTTAATTGAATTAACTTTTATATTGATCATCTTATTGTTTTCTTAAAATTAAGTTTTTAAAATTTTTGTAAGATTTCTCATGGAGCTCTTATGGGAAGGCACTTGACAGTGCTCTAATCTATCTTAAAGATATAAAGAGATAATAACTAGATTAAATGCTGTATATACTTACATAATCTTTTTTTTTGCATGTAATGTGACAAATCAGGAAATGTTCATGTTGCTACTTTGTCTTCTAAATCTGAAATATTTAGGAGATCTGTAGTCTGAATTACAGAAAGGAAATAACAGTATACAAGGATGTAGTACAAGTCTTGTCTGCCACATCATATCTAAGACAAATCTTCTTGGTTCTCCCAGGTGGCGCCTGATTTCTAAAGAGAAATTTCAAACATCAACAGTAATATGTATTACTACATATGTATCATGTCTCTCTGATTAGAGTCTGAATACACATTTCACACACAGGCCTTAAGGTCATTTTTTAAAATTAATCGTTTCATTGTGGGCTCATAAAATTCACATCATGATCCGTATTTACGTCAATTGTATGTATACCACATTTTTGCACACTTGTGCCATCATTACTCTCTAAACAACCTTCCTCCACTGAGAACCTCAGTAACAGCTTCCCATAATTCCCCTTCCTCCCCACTCCTCCTCCCGCATGAACACTTAATATTTTACAACTTTTTATTACTTTTTCATCCTACACTGTCTGATGGGTCCCTTCACTAATTTCCCTGTTGTCCATACTCCAGAGAGGAGGTTTTAAATATAGTTATAGTTGCTGTTATAGTTACAGTTATATATATATATATATATACATATATACATATATATATATATATATATCCCTATAATTGGTTCCCTCTTTCTACCCTCCCTCCTCTGTCCCAGGATCACCATTCCTACCACTGATTCTGAAGAGATCATCTATGCTGAATTCCCCATGTTTCTTCCTCCAGTGTACATCCCCTGGTCTAGCTGGATATTTTAGGTAAAATTGGGATCATGATAGTGGGTGGGAGGAAGCATTTAAAAATAAGAGGAAAGTTGCATATTTCATTGTCACTACACTGTACCTTGACTGGCTCATCTCCTCTCTGCAAACCTTCTAAAGGGGATGTCGCTTCAGCTTTCGATGGGCTTTGGATCCCCAATCTGCACTCCCCCTCATTTATCATGATATAATTTATAGGATTTTTTTTATATCTGACACCGGACCCCTTCGACACCTCATGGTCACACAGGCTGGTGTGCTTCTTCCATGTGGGCTTTGTTGATTCTGAGCTAGATAGCTGCTTGTTTTCTTTCAAGTCTTTAAGACCCCAGACACTATATCTTTTAAGAGCTAGGTACCATCAGCTTTTTCACCACATTTACTTATACACACATTTGTCATCCGCGATCATATCAGGAGGTGAACACACAATGTTATGATTTTTAGTTCTTGAAGCCTGATAACTGATCCCCTTGACACCTCATGGTCCCACAAGCTGGTGTGCTTCTTCCATGTGGGCTTTGTTGCTTCTGAGCTAGATTATCACTTGTTTACCTTCAAGCCTTTAAGACCCTAAATGCTACATCTTTTAGTAGCAGGGCACCATCCACTTTCTTCACCACATGTGCACATTTGTTTTCAGTGATCATGTGAGGAAGGTTAGCATTATGGAATGTCAATTTAATAGAACAGAATGTTATTGCACTGAGGAAGTACTTGATTGGAGGTTCAATGCCCATCTACTGTCCTAATACCAACCCTACAAGTATATGCATGCTAATCTATTTCCCTTTTGTCCATATAAATATATTCACCTATGTAATGCCTATATTTAGACCTTTATCCACCAGTTCCTTCCTCTATTTCCTTTTATTTTCCTCTTGTTCCACTATCATGCTCAACCTCCATTGGGGTTTCAGTATTTTCTCTCTGTTACAGTACTCTTGATTAATCCCTATCGGGTCTCTCACACCCACTTTGTCACTGATTTTGAATCACTTCTTATTCCCTTACCTTTGGGCTGGTCAACACCACTGCTTTTCCAACTCATCCCCATTCTCATGCCCCTCCCCTCCACACCACCCAGAAGCAGACATTTTCATGTTTCTTCTTTATAGCAAGTGATGGATTTGACCCACTGACCTTGTGGTTAGCAGTAAAATATCTAATTCACAGCACCATGAAAAGTAACTTTTATTACTTGCAAGAATCATGCTTTAGAAGTAAAAAATTCCATCACTAGCATCCTTTCCTCAAAAGCTTTCTTTACAAATGCAAAGACTTCCTTGCACACAGGTGGGAGTTTAAATATGACCTTGACTACTGCCATCCCCTCTTTGGTCAGGTTGTCCACTTAAGTGGATTATAATGTTATAGTGTGGACCTGATTATACACTATACCTGAGAAGGCCCAGAAAACTTTATTTGGTAGCTATTCTATACTTCAGCCCAAGTGACTCATTGCATCTTCTTAACCCTGCTGATAAACATTTTCTCAGTTTATGCCTCTACAAATTCCTGAGGGAATATTTGATTATTCTTATTAAAATCATACAATATGCACATTTCCATCAATATTTCATTATAGTGCCATGAGAGTATTTGACCCATAATTTAGTAATAGAAATAAAAGCAAACTCAAAAACTTGAATTCATGTTCATTGCATTCATTCAGACTAGTTGAAACCTTGTGGGACACAGCAGAATTGTCACTGTAAATTTCTGATATT
Organism: Nesogale talazaci; assembly: GCA_004026705.1. Classification (NCBI taxonomy): domain Eukaryota; kingdom Metazoa; phylum Chordata; class Mammalia; order Afrosoricida; family Tenrecidae; genus Nesogale; species Nesogale talazaci. The sequence goes on along the minus strand of PVJH01002589.1, from coordinate 147,390 downwards.
GTAAATCTTACAGGAGTAAAACCTTCATTTCTTTCTTAGTGGCCTCTGACATTCAAACTTTTGACTTTCCACTTGGGAGTCCAATGCATAAGCAACACTGCCATCAAGACTAGACATACAAAATATAGAAGACAGTAAAGTCATAACTATTTGACATTTCCACCATTTTCTGCCAATTTATTTCACTGTGGTGGCTTGTATGTGGTTCTGATGTGGGGAGTTTTAGCTTTGATATTTCCAATGCCATGTGGATTACTAAAAGTTAACAAGTTCAGCAGAGCTTCCAGACTTAAAAAAAAAAAAAAAAAAAAAAAAACTACAAAGGAGCAATTGGCTGCTCACTTCCTTGGAATAAACCACTAAAAGCCATATGGACAGAACCAAAACACTTTCAGACAATGAAAAACTCATGAATAGATGCAGAACATTGTCAGAAAATAGTGGCTGAAGATGAGCACTTCAGTCCAGAAGGCATTCAAAATATGAGTGAAGAAAAGCTTCCTTCTCAAAATAGAATCAACCATAATGTTCTGTATGGTGTACAACTTGTGGGAGTAAAGCCTTCTTGAATTTCATTTGCTGATAAGATGGGGCGTGACTCAGAATTAGAAGAAACAGCTGCAAATATCAATTCATAATTGGAACTTGGAACATATAAAGTGTAAATCTTCCATGACCACCAGAGGGCAGTAATGCCTGCCCAAAAGTGTAAATCTAGGAAAGTTGGAAGTTGTAAAAAATGAAATCAAAAACATAAAAATCATCATTCTACGCATTATTGAGCTGAAATATACTGGAACTGGCCATGTTGAATCAGATAATCTATGATTTACCATGCTTGGAATGGAACAATCAAGAGGAATGTCATTGCATTCATTGTTCAACAGGATATTTAGACATCTATTTTGAAGTATAATGCTATCTGTGGTAGGATTATATATGCCTACATCCAATGAAATCCAAGCAATACAACACATTCAGATTCATGCACCAGCTACTAATGGTAGTGATGAAGCAATTGAAAAATGCTACCAAAATCTTCAGTGTGAAACTGATCAAACATTCGAATGCAAAATATTGGAAACAAAGAGAAAGGAACAGTCATTGGAAAATGTGGACTTGGTGAAGCATAGCTGGAGATTACATGATAGAATTTTGCAAGCCCGATGACTTCTTCATGGTAAATATCTTTTCGTAACAACACAAGAGGTGACTATGCACATGTACTATGCATAAGGAATACACAAAAATCAAACTGACTACATCTATTGGAAAAGACCATGGGAAAGGTCAATATTGGCATCTAAGCAAGGACAGGGGTCAATTTTGGAACTGTCGTATTTCCATTGTCATATTTACATTCAGGATAAAGTTGAAGAAAAATTTTAAAAGTCCATAGGAGTCAAAAGACCACCTGTACTTTGAGACCATCTCAAGAATGCTTTGAATTCTAATAACCAAAGACCTGATGAGCTGAGGGATGACATCAAGAATATCATTAAAAAGAAAAAAAAAGTAATTGAAAAGGCAAATGTTGGGGAAAACAGCAGGAAAAAAGCCATGAATCTTATGCAAGTAAAACCTCAGTGATTAAAATGATGTGATTCTCACCCACTGACATTAAATCAATGCTGACTAGAAGTGACCCCTTGTGTGACTGGAAACTGTAACCATTTGTAGGAATAACAAGCCACGTTTTAATCAAATGGAGCTGCTGGAGGTTTCAAACTGCCGACCCTGAGAATCACAGGCCAACTTGTAGCCAGTACCCTGGCAGGTCTCTGGGTAGATATGGATGTGGATAAGTAAGCTAATGAATACGACAGAACAGAAAACTAAAAAGCAGAACTAAAAATACATAGAAGGAAGAAGTCCTTTTTGGGCAGGGGTTAAGCATTAGACTGTGAGGTCAGTGGTGTGATGGCAAAGGAGAAAACCCGGGCAGCATATTTCCTTGGGCAGATTCACAGTCTTGGAATTCATATGTGGAGGTTAAACAATGTCTTCCAGTGCTGTAACCAGTTGGAATTTACATGACAGCAGACAACAGCATAAATGTTAGTGCCACTTAACTTTTAGTTCAGTTCACCATGCCATGTATGCCTGTGGTCCTGTAAAACAATAATAATAAAATAAAGTAGCTCTCTTTTTATTTTCCCCTAATGGTTTATAAAACCCTGAGCAGTGGGCTAAGTGTTGGGCTGCTAGCGACAAGGTCAGGGGTTCAAACACACTATACATCCACTGGAGAGAGATGAGTCTATTGGCCTCTGTAAAATGTGCAGTTTCAGAAACCCTCTGGCATTTCTTCATTTTGGAAAGCTATTAATGGTTTTAAAGATCCAGAACTGCTAGAGTGTACATGCAGTAGGCCACTGAACACGCTGCAATTTTCAAAACACCTCATGCACTGCATTTGTTTGATTTCTGACTTTATGTACTGGCCCAACAGCTGCCAAACTTCTCACCCAGCACACGGTAGTGCCAGCCAAGACTGCTTCACTTTACCCTGAATTGTGCAGTGGCCAGCCTGACCAGGTTCCTTGTTGGTGACTATGGTAGATATAACATCGTTTGTCAACTTCAGGATTAAGAGTGTAGGGGTGGATCAATCAGATCATAACCAAGGAGGCCGCTGTGTGGGCATGGCCTTCTCTTGAGAATTGTGGGAAATTCTGGGACTTTATTTTCGGAGATTTTAGACATTCTTGTCCTGCTCACTTCCTGTGAGACATCCCTGAGGAGAAGCCACACTGACCTACCCTGATGCATCCCTGGGAACTGAATTAGCCATGTGGAGGTCCCTGCCAGCACTGCAATGGTTGCAGTGCCACTGCATCCAAAGACTTTCCATCTCCTGGCTTGTGATTGTTCTGAACTTGGCATCATTGCATGTGTTTCCTGAGTCTGAAGAGGATTTTATGGATTGGTATTGGAGATAATGGCTAATACCGGACTTATGACCTTGGACTGGACTGGGATGTTTTCTCAATGTTCAATTCCTCTTGTATATAAACCTCTCTCTTCTATACATAGGAGTGTCTCCATTAATTTCTTTCCCTAACACAGAGATTAACTCCTGGCAGTAAGCAGCGGAGGTTGCTGCGCATGATCAGGAAGCTGCTGTACCAATAGAACAGTGTCAGCCAGTGTTGCCCACATGAACCACACTTACCACACCCGCACACCCCGTTATTACAGGCACCACTTTACCTCACTCCTCAAACACTCATCCTGTCCAGAATATGCATAAGGGTCTGATCTGGCACAAAATTATGAGGATAGCACAGAATAGAGCAAAGTTTTTTGTTGTTGTTGTTGTGCAAAAGGTCCCTATGGATTGTCACTGGCCAAATGAAACCTCATGACAGCAAAAAAGAAAAATATATTGAATGATGCAGAAATCATCAAAAGAAGAAGGAGTGAACACACAAAGTTGGCTGAGCTCCGGTGGAGTAGTGGTTGAATGCGAGTCTGCGGCCCATTGGGTTGGTGGTTCAAATCTAGCAGCAGCTCTCCACCAGCAAGGCTGGGTAGCTCCATGACCACCAGAGGGCAGTGATGTCAAACACCCGCACACACACACACACACAAACACAAAGTTACTGTACCAAAAACAACTGGGTTAATATTCCACCATTTCAGGAATATAATTAAGAAGCAATGATGCTGAAGAAAGAAGTTCAAGTTGTACTGAAAACATTAGCCAAAAAGAAGGTATCAGGAACTGATGGAATACCAGTCGAAATGTTTCACCACGTTGATGAGACACTGGAAGTACACATTTGTCTACGCCAGAAACTTTGGAAGACAGTTACTTGGCCAACTGACTGGGAGAGTTCCATAGTAGTATGGATTCCAAATAAAGGTGAACCCCCTAGGCACTTTGACCAGAGAGAACATCACTGCTATCACAAGCAAGTACACTTTTACTGAAGATCATTTGATAATGGTTGCAGCAGTACATGGACAGGGAGCTACCAGAAGTTCAGGTCAGATTTAGAAGTTGAAAAGGAGATTTCATTTCTGTCAGATAAATCTTGGCTGATAAAGAGCATAACAGAAAGATGTTTACTTATGTCTTATTGTTTGTATATCTAGGGATTCAACTTTGTGTGGATTATAACAAACTATGGATAGCCTTGAGAAGAATGAGGCTTCCAGAAGACTTCATTTTCCTCATTTGGAACTTGTACAGTGATTAAAGTGACAATTGTGCAAACAGAACAAGGGAATGGTGTGTGGTTTATATCATCAGAAAAGATAGGGGTCAGGGTGGTGTCTTTTAACCACACTTGTTCACCCTGTCCACTGAGCAAATAATCAGAGAAACTGGATTACATGAAGAAGAATAACACCTCAGGATTGGAGCAAGACCTTTTGATAATCTGTGGTATGTTGATAACACAACTTTGCTTGCTTAAAGACAGTAGAACTGGAAACACTTGCTGACGTAAATCAAGGATTGCAGTTTCTAGTATGGATTGCAACTCAATGTAATTAACCACAACATCACATCTGGATCAATAAGCAACATGATGACAAATGGAGAAAAGATGAAAGAGTCAAGGATTTGTCTGCAATGAATGCTCATGGAAGCAGCAGACTACAGACTAAACATTTATTGCGTTGGATAAATCTGCTTTATCTTTTTGAAAATCAAAGATATTACTTTGAGGATCAAGGTGTGCCTATTCCAAGGAAGTCATGGTATTTTCAATCATCTAATATGCATATGAAAGTTGACTATTGAATAAAGAAGATAGAATAACAGATGCATTTGAATTAAATGGCTGAAGAAAACTATTGGACTTCCAAAAAGACAAGAATTCTATCTTAGAAGAAGTACAGCCAGCATGATCCTTAGAGATAAGGATGATGGCACTGTCTAATATACTGTAAAGATGTTGTCAGGAGACACCAGACCCTGAAGAAGGACATTGTGCTTGGTACAGTAGAGGGAGAGTAATAAAGAACAAGGCTTTCAAGGAGATGATTAACACAGTGGCTGCAAACAATTGTAAGTATGGAGAAGCCCTAGACAGTGTTTAATTCTGTTGTGCGTAGGGTCACTATGTAGAAATTGACTGATGTCCCCTAATAACAGCATTTGCATTTGTTTGGAGTTACAGAGACATGGATTAAAATTTCGCTTTACCACAGTAATTTAAACATGCACAGGAACTTAGTAAACTATAAAGTAGAAACTTAAACAAATAAATTAATGATAAAGTTTTCATGAGATATACTTGAAAAACTATATTATTCCCTAAATACAAAAGCCTGGAGCAAGACTTCACACTCTACACCAGGATCAACTTCATATACCATACACACTCGAGTATAAGCTGATGCGGATATCAGCCAAGGGGCAAGTAGTCCATGTACAGATGGGCTTATTCAAAGCTAACACCTTTAAATATTTTTCCACAGCCAGTGGATGGCAGTTCAACCCTACCAGCCCTCACTAAAGAAAGATGAAACCATTTTCTCCCATGAAGGATTCCAGCCTCAGAAACTTGCCGAGTCCGGATCAACTCTGTGATCTGGAATTTGGTTTCAGTTTTGGTGCATTTCAGAAAGCAAAAAGATACAAAATTCACAGCACATGATTTATTCTAAAGTCATGGCTAGCATCTACTCATGACCATGAAATTATCTTATCCAAAATATGTGGCTGTTGGTGTTGGTGTGTGTTATGATGTTCTTTTCTACTTGTAATGGGACCTTGGTGTGAGAGAGTAGAACAATTCCATAAGGTGCAATCAGCTGCAATGTCTAAGAAAGCCGATTGTTTGATCTTTGCTTAGTGGAGTCACTGTATTGGCTCAGGCTAATTACTTTTAAAATAGTTTTATTGGGATATAATTCACATATTTTACAATGTAATAATTCAATGATTTTAAGAAGATAGACTCTTATCACTATAATCAATTTCAGAACATATTCTTGTAGGTCGTGTTTTTTTAACCCTTCATCCCCCCCCCCCCCCCCCCCCCCCCCCCCCCCGAATTCCCCTGTCATCTCCCTAGGTAGTTATTAGTCCAATTCCTGTCTCTATATTTACCTTATCCTGAATTTCATATACAGAAAACCACACAAAACACCAACAATAATAATAAATAATGACAAAGCAAAACAGAAAAACCAATTAAAAAGAGAGCAGAAAACAGTAAAAACAAATAATTTTAAAATGAGGCAAGTGGGAGGGAGAATCAAATGGAAATGTATTACATTTTTAAATTAGCTTGTTTATTTTTAACAATTTCACCAACATACAATTCATACATTACATATTTAATAGTTTAATCTCATTCATTCCTGAGATTTGAGCAACCATCACTGCTATCAATTTCAGAACATTTCTTGTTTCTTGTACTCCTTGGCTCCTCATTGCCTGTCAGCACCTACTCTCCCTGTCATGCCCCTTTAATCTACTATTGTCTCTATAGTTTTACTTAATCTGCATTTGCCTTAAAGAAAGTCATACAAAATCAAGTCAGAAGATGAACAAACAGCACACCAATGCCACAATGAAAAATAATCCTTCAATCTATAACAAAGTAGGAAATATTAAGAGTTGGAAAAATTATGCATTGGATCAAAGGAAAATCAATGGGAAGGTGCAATATTTTCACCTCACTACAATTGCAGTAACGCACCCTACAGTGTACTCTGTCTGGTAGCAAGGTCTCTCGGTCTGAGAGGCTAGCAGAGATTCACCAGAGGTTTAGTCCTCTTTAGGGACTCTGCAAATGGACTTTGAGCTTTCACAGTAATCCAAAGCCTTCTGCAAACTGGTATTCAGAATTTTAGCTCTAAAACTTTTCCTTTCTACAAGTTTTAATTTTATAAATAATAATTCTTGGATCACACTTGTTAGTATGCTTTTTCCATTTGGACCTAGCAGATGCCTCTTTTAGATGGCTACCTGTTGTAAGATAAGCCTGTGGGATATCTTACAGACAGACCCTATTCTGTCTGATAGCCAGGCACTTTCTGCTTTCTTCACCATACTTTGCTACAGCACTCATCTTCAGTGATCACTGCGTGAGGTTAGAGACGGAGTGGGTCATTTCTTAAGGAGTAACTGTAATTAGGTTGGGTTTACAGTTAAGTGCAAGTGTAAACTTATAAGATGTCACATTATGGCCTAACTTATTCTGCTGTAATCAATGTTATGATATGGAATGACTAAAAGCAGGGTCATTCACATCCCTAACTGTGATCAGAGGGGATTCACTGGAGGCTTACTCCTTGGAGAACCTGAACATTGATTTTGGGTTTCCGTGATCGTTTATAACCATCTGATGGGTTCAGAATTTAAGCTTTAAATCTGTTCCCTCCTTCTGATTCGGATTTCATTGTTTATAATCCTTTTGGCTAACCATTTCTAATCAACACCCCTCAAAACATATTATAAAGAAAAAAATGTGTTATTCAAATCATTTCATGTACATATAATGACACAAAATCTGCAATTTTTTCTAATTCTAAAGAGACATACAGAAAGATTTGTAAAACTAGTGAGACTGTAAAACAGTACTGCCAGAAGCAATATGGAATTTCCTTAAATAATTGGGCAAAGAAATACCATATGGCCCAGTCATCCCTCTACTTGAATCTGTCCTAGAGAAATAGGAACCATAATAAGAACTGATATATGCATATATACACATACACACATATATACCCACATTCATCATATGTTCAGCATACCCATTGTATGTCATACTCATGTTCATCATATATATATATATATATATGCACACCCATGTTCATCACACCACTATTCACAATAGCAAAAAGATAGAAACAACCTATATGACTATGCATGGCAGAACAAATAAGTAAACTTTGCAACACAATGGAATAGTATGCACCAATAAATAAAAACATTTCAGGACATAGATGAACTTAGGAAGTGCTAGGCTGAATGAAATTAATCCAACACAAAAAGATGTGTTTTGTATGCTACTCTTATATAAAGAACAAATTGAGAAAAAGTTTGCACACTAAAAATCAAGCCTCGATGAGTCTGATTCATTTCAGCGGGGAGTGAATCCACAAGAAGAGAGAAAAATCATCATCTAGAGGGAAGGCAGGTGCGATTTGGTTGAAGGTGTGACACTATTCAATGAGAGAGACATGGAGGAAAATGATGACAACAAGTCAAGACACTGGGATGTTTGCGAATGTAAAACTGATGATCTGCTGAGTCAGCCTTCACCTAGTTCTGTTCTTCTGATAAAATATTATTCCTCTATGATTCTTCTCAACACATATATAACATAAGGTAGTTGACAGTGTCATAAAAATTATATGCAAAATAGCAACATGGCCAAAGGCATTTCTACACAAAACTGCTATTCTTAAAATTGAGATAGCAGCTAGGAGCAAATGAAGAGGGAAAGAGAGAGTGGAGCACATTCTGGCCCACCAAGCTCCAAGGAAGGTGTTCCTGCTCAGAGTCGACAATGCACAAAGGACTACAGAGCTGACCCCAACATGAGACACACCTTTCCTCACTGAACCTTAATGTTATGGGGAACACTGGTGGAGACACAGTGTGGGCATTGTGCCTGATCTGATCCCATCACACTCAGATGAAACACTAAGGACAGTGAACAGAGCATCAAAGGGAGCAGAGTGGTGAAATCCCCAGGGAATAGGAAAAGTCTGCTTTGGGGACACATTGTGGCATCCCATCAGACTCAACCAGTCAAAAACCCAGAACTGGAACTATTTTTAGGCTTTTCCTTTTTTTGTCATTGACATTTCTTTTGTTGTTGTTATGATTTTGGGGTTTTTTTCAGTTCTTGTTTTGTTGCTTTGCTTGGCTTTGCCCGCTTTTTGTGCTTATTAATGTATCTGCATGTCTATCTAGATATAATAGGTGGGGTAAACAATTTGAAGATGAGAACAACTAAACCCATGGTTTCAGAGGGGACATGGGAGAAGAAAAGGTAGGAGAAAGGAAGCAGGGAGTTGGGAGGGGGATGCCAACCAACTCGGGCACAAAGGAACTATAATCAATGGAGAGAATGATGTAAGATGCCTATTGGGGCTTAATCAAGGGCAATGTAAGCAAGAAATTACTAAACCCAAATGAAGGCCAAACATGGTAATAGGACAAGAGAAAAATAAAAGGAAATCAAGAAAAGAACTAGGAGGTAAATGGGCATTTATAGATGTATCAATGAAGGCATGTAAATATGTAAACATACTTAAATATAACGGTAGGGAAATAGATCTATGTAGTTATATCTATATATTAAGAATCAAGGTAGCAGATGAACATTGGCTTTCAACTTAAGTACTCTCTCAACACAAGAACACTTTGTTCTAGTAGTTCAGATTTCTGTGATGCTGAACTTTTCGACATGATCGTGGAAGACCAAATGGATGCATACGCAAATGAGGTGAAGAAAGCTGATCATACCCAGCAATTAAAAGATATAGTGTCTAAGGTCTTAAAAGCTTGAAGATAGCTAAGTTGCCATCAGCCGTCTAGGTGAGAAGTAACAAAACCCACAAGGAAGAAGCACATCAGCCTGCGTGAACATGAGGTGTTTAAGGGATCAGATATTAGGCATCTAAGATGCAGAACAAAATCATACCAATGTGAATGGGGACAGGGTGCAGAGTGGAGGCCCAAAGCCCATCAATAAACAACCAGACATCTCCCTACAAAAGGGTCACAAGAAAGAGATGAACCAGTAAAGTTGAAGTAAAGCACCGATGAAACATACAACCTTCCTCTAATTCTTAGTTGCGTCCTCTCCCCACTATAATGACCTCAATTTTACCTTACAAATCTGATTAAACCAGAACAGGTACACTGCTGCAGATAAGATATTGCAACCCAGGGAATCCAGGACAGATAAATTCCTCAGGATCAGCAATGAGACTAGAGATACCAGCAGGATAAGGGGAAGGTGTGGAGAGCAAGGGGGGAATTGAACAGGAAGAAAAACATATAACTCCTCCCAGGGGAAAAATAACAGAAACGTGGGTTAAGGATGACAGGATGATTTAAGATATGAAAATATTAATCTATAATTTATCAATGGTTCATGAAGGAGGAAAGGTGGGAGAGGGAAGGAGGGTGAAGTTTGAGAATCTGATATGAAGGACTCAAGTAGAAAGAAAATGCTTTGAAAATGATGATGGCAACATATGTACAAATGTACTTGCACAATGTATGAACATATGGATTGTGATAAGAGATGTAAGAGCCCCCAGTAAAAGTATGTAATAAATAAATAAAAACAAATTTTTTAAAAATGCTGAGAGATAAGTCCTTTTGTAAGGAAATATTTGGATACTGTGTCAAATGTTCTTTCAAACTTCTAACCCGTTAGCAACATATTAATCATATATTTATATTACATACTTCAATAAAAAGTATGCTGTCTTAATTCATATTCTCTCCTCGATCTCTAGAGAAGCCTTCATGGCATAGTGGTTACATGTTGAGCTGCTAACTGCAAGGTCAGTGGTTGAAAACCACCTACTGGTCAGCAGGATAAGATGGAGCTTTCTACTCACATAAAGAGTTTCAGTTCTCCAAAATTCACAGGGGCAGTTATACTCAGCTGCGATGGTAACACAAAATCCACAGACAAGATCCACGGTTCTAGGGTTAATTAAGGAAAGTCACAAGTGGCGATGTCAATGAGAAAGGCTCAGAGTTGAGTTGCTTCTCAGGACAGCTTGCAAAGTTCTTTCAGGTCTGCTAACAAATGCCTACAGGGGCATAATACTATGCTGTAAAATTCAATCTGAAGGCATTCAACCCAAACTCTGTGGGTGGGCAAATTCAATTTTCTGAATCAACCTGCCAGAAGCACCTCGCTCTAACAAGCTTCACCTCGAAGTCCCTCAGCTCCACTTCCATTGACCAATAAACCAAACTCCCCCCCAATTCAGTGCCCAGAGGCCCCACAGCCCACAAGGCAATCCCTTGCACAAAGGCACTCTGTTTTTCTTGCTCTGTGGGTTGAGAAGTTCATCACTGTTCCATGTGCTGGATCCTGGTTCTCCTGCTTCTTCTCTGATGTTCTAGCTGTCTTCTGGATTGAGAAGTTTTATTGTGCAGATAGATCAGGCCCAGAGAAAATACTCCCCTTCTGGCTCCTCTATGAGATGCTTCCTCCTCCTTCACTTAGGGATCATTTGGTACATAGTAGGGTGGCATCTCAGGGAACTCTGTGCACAATTACCCACAGGTGAGTTCTACCATTAGATTCCTTTACATTCTGACCACATTCATGAAGGAAAAAGTAGTGTAGTGGGAGTTAGAGACTTTGGCTATAAGAGTCACATTGAATAATTCAGCAGTCCTGAAAGAAGGTCTACTTCAAATAAATTCACACGGTTTGGAGGACAAAATAACCGTTGTGGTGGTTGAGTTATTTTAAGGCTATGGAGGTACAGAGGATGCATACTGCACTTTGATCTGCAGGGTCAGGAATTTGAAGAAAGCAGCAGCTCCATGAGGGCAAGCCTGGACTTTGTACTTCCGTAAACAATTGCAGTCTCAGAAACCCACAGGGAGCTGTGATGATTTGGCATTGACTTGAGGACAGCGGGTTTAGTTATTTTGGAGATACTCATGGGAAACGGTAGAGTCAAACCTGTCAATCAAGTAGTAACTTGAAAACATCGTGGAGGTGTGACCTTGAGTTTATGAGTGAGAGGCTCTTGGAACTGTTCTCTCTCTGATCCTTCATCTTCCTGTCACAGGCCACTTGACCCTGAAAGCTGCTGATACAATGCTTGCCTTGCACTCAACTTAGATGCACATGACTCTAAAACCACCAGTCTGTGATTTTTCACCTTCTCAGTTCACCATTCTGTATCATTGGCATATGGCTGCATCAGTCTGAAGGGCAACTTTGACTTATGGACTTGATTTAGACTGGACAAGATGCCGTCTTGACATATAATTACTTTCTTGATATTAAGATCTTATAAATAGATGCCACATGAGTCACTTCACTAGCAACCTGGACTAACACATCATCTTAAAGTCTAACTAAAAGACATAGGTAGCTCTGCTCTCTACTTTTTGAAGATAAGATCAATTTGGCAATAGGTTTATTTTGAATGCGTATTATTAGACTGCAGCTTCCCTTTTTGGATAAATTAGTGGAGATTTAATTTTAGATATTATCAATGCTATTTGCTTCTCTTCAATGAATACTCTGTTGCAATTCTCCCTCATCTTCTTAATGTTGGGGTTGTTCATATCCACTTCGGCAAAGGGTAAGGGGGCAAAGTGTAGAAACTGAAATTAATTCAACATACAATTGAGCAGTAAGTAATGATAATGATAGGTCATACATCATTCTAAAATCCACTTTCTCTTTATATTTAGGTCTACTGTTTAGAGTCAAATAGTATTACATCTAAATTGTTTAAGAAACTATCTGTCTTGATTTCAATACTAGGCAATGGTCACATAATATAGACAAGTAAATGATTGAACTATGCAAAATTGATCTTATCACTTTCTAGATTAAATATACTTTGGACTTTGATTTTCCTTACTCCATACTCTTAATTTGTGGGTATAATTATACCTCATATTCTGTCTTGCATTTTACCCTGTTCTAATGTGACCAGATTTTAAGCAGAACACCATTGACTGGGAGGGAGGGGTGGTTCTTGATAAAAAATTTGGTCTATATAAAGCAGGCAAAATTTTCATAGAATGCAAAAATAGTATTACAATATATTTATTTTAATTTTAAAATGTCATGGGATGTTGTTAAATTGTGAAAAAGCAGGATATCTGGTCCCTTTATTTTCCACACAAGGATATACCACATCTACGCACCTTGCTCTCCAAAACTTCTCAATACCTTCAATACTCTTAAGCCAGGAGTTAGATTACACTTAACCTTGACACATAAGACACTCTCTACCTAATTTTACAATTAATTCTTTCTTTTAAAAACTCCTACTCATGGTTCTAGAAACAGCACAACTGAAGAACTGTAAATCACAGATCCTAAAATCTTTAAATAGCATTAATTACCTGTACCAAGTGTTCCCAAAACTTTTCATCCAAATGTTTTAATAGCAATTATCACTCTACAGTTTTAAAGTTTTTATAACCATGAGTCCTTCAAGGTCAGGAATCCTGTCTAATTAATATAATTGGTGTTCAATAAAATGACATTGAATTAAATTAAAACTAATTTATAGGCACAGCAATGTCTCATGTGAGCTGATATTTTTAAAGATACATAAAAAATATGGAAAGGGAGTTTTCTGAGTACAAACAGAAAACAAAGTACACATCTATAAAAATGTGGAGACCCAAGTGTGAACTTTGCTTAAGAATTCCAAAAGTCTTTTCTAAAGCTAATATTTGCAAGGAGACTGAGGAAAAGAGAGAGTGTTTATAGTAAAGTTAATAAATAATATGCATTTACATACAGACACCTCCAACATGGACAGTAGCAGGTTTGTTGTGAGGATTATGCCCTAATCTCCTTTGTATCTTCAGGGTCTTAACTGCTACTTAAAATGCTTTTTTTTTTTCACTTTCAATTCTACAAATACTTGTAGCCTAATCAACGTGCATGGGAAGTTTGGAACAATTTGCCAATAATCAAGCCTATAGCAATATCAATTTAAATGATACAGGACAAAGATTTATGAGAATCTTGGGCCTTATCATGCTGTCATCCTTCTGCTCAGGTAATATTGGACTGTGGTCTCACTTTCATCAGGTAAGATTCCAATACATCAATGGAAGGACAGGAAAAGCAAACAAAGTTAAAATAATGTCTATTCATTTAGTTTACCTAAAAATTGTGATTCATCCATCTGGTTTTCTTTTAGCAAGTTAAACAATTTCAACTTGTCAGTAAAACCCATACTGGAGAGAGAGGAGGGAGGGAGGGGAGAGAGAGAGAGAGAGAGAGAGAGAGAGAGAGAGAGAGAGAGAACCCCACTTGAGGGGAACAAATAACAGAATTGTAGGTAAACAGATACATTAGATGGTGTAAGATATTGCAATATACATATGTATTTAATAAGTTAATAAAGTAATATATTATATATAATAATGGTTCCTGAAGAGGTGGGAGGAAGAAGGGGATAAAGGGGAGTTGATATCAAAGAAATCAAAAAGCAAGCAAATGCTTTGAAACTGATGGTGATAATTGTACAACTATGCTTCATCTAATTGAATTATGGAGCATTATAATATCTGTAGGAACTCTTAATAAAATCATGTAAAGAAGAACAAAAAGAGAAGAGGGAAGAGAGAGAGAGAGAAACAAATAAAGATCATGAAAACCCCCCAGGGGGTAAGGGGGCGAGATTCTGCAAATGTTCACACAACTAGCAGAGTTGGCTGCTGCCCTGTAAGGTTTGGGGTCTAATGCACTCAGAGACACCTCAACGGAAAGTCCCAGTGATCTCCTTCTGAAAAACCAGACATTGCAAGCCTTATGAAGTACAGTACTACTCTAACACACATAGAGTTTGAATGATTTTGATCTCCATCAATAAAGGTAACCAGGATTTGAGATAGACTCTGTACAGATGGGACTGTGTGAGTGAGAGAGTGAGGGTGTATGTGTGTGTATTTGATAGTATACCTAGCAAATTAATTTAGCACACATAAAGACTGAAGTATAGATTGGGAAATCTTTCTGGATCAGATATCAGCATCAAAGAACAAAAAATCACATTATTGTGAATGAGGGGGAGTACACATTGGGGACCCAAAAACTATCTGTGGACAATTGGATATTCCCTTACAAAAGGGCCGCTAGGAGGAGAAGAGCCTATCAGGGTGCAGAGAAACATGGATGAAACATACAACTCTCCTCTAGTTCTTAAATGCTTCTCCCCTCCCTCCACTATCATGATCCCAATCCTACCTTACAAATCCGGCTAGAACAGAGGATATATCTGGCACAGATAGGAACGGAAACATGAGGAATGCTGGACAGATGAATCCTTCAGGACCAGGGTGAGAGCAGCAACACAGGGAGGGTGGAGGGAAGCTGGAGTAGAAAGTGGAACTGATTACAAGTATCTACATCTAGTCCCCTCCCTGGGGGATGCACAACAGAAAAGTTGGTGAAGGGCGATGGCAGACAGTGTAAGACATGACAAAATAAACATAGTCTATAAATTATCAAGGGTTCATGAGGGAGAGGGAAATGGGGAGGAAGGGGAAAATTGATCAAGCTGATCTCAAAGGCTCAAGTTGAAAACAAATATTTTAAGAATGATGAGGGCAACAAATATACAAATATTTTTGATGCACAATGGATATGTATATGGATGGATTGTGATGAGCTGTACAAGGTCCCAATAAAATGATTAATTTTCTCAATGAAAATAGCAAACAAAACAGAATGGCAGTTGATCATTATTTTATTCAATTATAATTGATTTTACAACAGAATATTATGGCTCCCAATAACGTTGTTATTAAAGCAATTATTAAGTACAAGGAAAATTGTTTAAGAGCAATCCTAAATTAATTCAAGTTACCTGGTCCATATAACTTTTATCACAATAATGCATTTTGCAAAAGGATGTACTAAATCACTGTCAGAGATATGTGAGATAGTGGGGGGGAAAGGTAAATGTGGTAGATAATTAGAAATTTATCAATGTGGCAAATTTTCAACAGAAGGAGCTGCATCATTATTCACTTATTGAATACCTCTTCAATTCTCGGCCTGTGCTAGGAATTTTGAATACAGAGTTAAGCAAAACAAACATGTTCCTTGCTTTCAAAGAAATTCACTCATATGAGAGTAAAAAGATTTAAAAAGTGTTCATTACATATACGCAAAAACTCTGCCATGTTCTATGAAGGAAGAACATCAAATTCATTATAAAATTTTAACTTGGGACAGTATTTTGATTAAGACCCACCTACTGTCTTTTAATAAGGTTGTATTTAATCTAAATATCATATTTAGCTTAAAGATTTAACTATATATTTAAAATTCAAATGTGATTTTTAAAATTATAGAACGATGATTATGTTTAAAATGTATAATAAATATTAAGATATCATTCTTGTCAAATACCATTGAGTTGATTTTGAATTGGCAGTCTGTATACAGCAAATAGGACAAACAATGGCCTAGCCTGGAGTCATTCTCACATTCCTGGTATGTTTGAGCCTATTGTTGAAACCACTGTGCCAATCCCTCTCTTCAAGGACCTGTTTGCTTTTTGATGACCCACTTACTTTAAGAAGAATGATGATATGCTTCTCCAGGGACTGATCCCTGCACAAAATGATGACATGTACGAAATACAGGAGGCAGAGGGTCAGCATCCTTGTTTTGCTGCAGCATTCTGACAGTGATTCTCCTGAGACAAATAAGAAGGTGTGGACAATAATGATAAAAGTGGTCTAATCTCTAATTAATAGTATGATGGTGTATAAGGGAAGTATGATAGATTTAGGCTACCTAGCCTTTGCAAATAGAATACATCTCTCTCTCTCTTTATATATATATATATATATATATATATATATATATATATATATACTCTAAAAGTATGAGTTATAATTGATGAGTGATCATAATTAAAAAGATCTGATGAATGGGTCAGGTTAGAGCTATTGACAGAAATCAGAACACGATGCGTGTTTTTTTAATTAAGCCCTTAACTTTTTGTTAATTAAGTAAAGAAAGAGGAACTTTATTGTGCTTTGTTTGCAAGTTTCGAGTTGGGAGGTGATCTGTGAGCAAATCCTCTCTTTCTTCACTCATGTTTGCAGGAACGTTAGAGGGGGAGCTCCGTGGTTTGCCCTGCTAGAGGCTGTGCCCTATCCAGGGAGAGCAGCTCTGGGAGATGCCAGCGACAGGGGTGACAAAATTCAGCAAGTTGTTCATCTCCTTGTGTGGCTGGTGCAAAGGGGTGCAAGGGGCTGCCCGGTCCAGGGGGCTGCCGAGTCCAGGAGGCTGCCTGATTCAACCCTGGCACGAACTTAGAGTGAGAAAAATGTGAGTATGTAGGTAGCAAGTTAAAATTCATTTATAGCAAAGTGAATGTAATTGAAGTATATGGCCATTAAAAAGTCACTTGTGCCTTTTGGAGTCACTTGTGGAGGGCAGGGAGATCTAGTTCTGCATATTTGAAACCAGACTCTAACGGGTATATTACTATCAAGGTGTCTGTAGCACTGCTAGCTTGCCACAGCTAGGCGAAAGAGGAAAGTTTGGAATGGAATTTCAAGTATAAGTGACCAGGGAAGCTTACTTCTTTCATGCTTTCCAATAAAAAATGCGGGGGTGAGATGGAGGAAAAGATACATTTCCTGTTTAAGGGATGAGAGAGTTAGTGAAATGCTGTGGGTCAGAAAAACAGGGTCTTCACATGACCCCCAACAATGATCAAATTGACCCTTGTTTGCAGAGTCTGGTGCTAAGGACACTTCATAAATTGGACCCTGAGGGACATATTCCAGGAAAGGGGAGGTACACAACAAAAAAACAACCAATCTTAGAAGACCCATTGAAAAACAAGTCAATGCTGCACTAAAATTATGCCTCTTAATCCGTTGGCACACTCATTTTAGTTGGGGTCCATTTAGTGTTTCACACTGAAGTCCCCTCTTGATAAGCTCACTTGTTCTGAGTCTGATCTTAATATCCCTCCTCTACAAACTTTCTGGCAAATGGGGCAAGAGATAGGGAATTCTGGAAACCTTGAGTGTCCACTGGCTGACAACAAATAAGTACATTCTGAATTTACACTGAAAGGGTTGAGCATCATCTGTCAAGTAGTTTTAAGGCACATAATATGAAGAAAGACAGAAGCTGTTAGAGGTGGTTAGATTATTGTAGAGAACAATCACTGGGCATGGTAAATAAAGGGTTTCACGTGGGAGGTGAATGGCACCTCTTTTGAATAGCAATCGGGCTGCATGATACAGCTTGCTTAGCCCAAGGCTTAATTATGGGGAATGATAAGAGATATGTTTAATGGGGTGTTAAATCAAAAGTGGAACATATTAGTGGAGAGTCATCAACATTTATTTATTCAATTTGATGGAAAAGGCTTCTTGGATGATGTGATTTCAGAAGTTGCTTTAATTACAGGTCTAATAGGAATGCCAAACTATAGGAAAGGTGGACTAAGAAAAATAATGGAAGGGAAAGTCTCCTTGACTTCAAGAAAGAGAGGAAGAAAAAGACAGGGAAAGGAAAGGGAAGAACAGTGAAGACTTTGACAAGTTAAGGTAAACATCACTAAAGAAATGGCTAGTGATAATAATCTTCTGCTGAAAGTAATGATAAGACCCTTTGCCGGAAGACAAGAAGGGCATTTGCGTTGACTAATGGCTAGACTCAGGACTGTGATAAGAAGTTACCACACCTCAGAAAATCAAAAGTTTCTTAGAAATCCAAGTTATCTGCTTATTTTACTTTTCAAATACTTACTGAGGACAAATGTATTCTCAAATGCAAATGCAACAGTGAATTCAACATTTAGAAGTGTCCTGAGAGTAAGCTTTTAAGATGTGTGACATTCTAAGACACCAGTTAGGAAATTGCATGATTTCTTAATGAAGAGTTCGGAAATGTAAAGTGACAGGAGGTCCAGTTTGTTAGTTACCTACTTATTGATTCATTTATGCTCAGAAGTGTCAATTTCCTTCTGGAAATTTTTGAGGAGTAAAATCAAAGGCAAATAATCCTTGTCACAATTTCTTGATGATATTTTAATGATATTTTCAATCCCAGGAGTTGCTGAGTATCTTAGTGTCAAGTGGGCTTGAGAAATCATTTAGTAGAGCTGTCTTCCCAAAATCAGACTACCATATATGTTCCTCATGAATGTTCATTCATCCTCTGATTGATATTTTAAATGACTTGGTTAAAATTAGAATACATTGCCATAATTTTATTGAGGCAATATATTCCTCCATTTTAATTAGCTATCATTTTAAGCAGCTGGGATTTTTTGTCTGCTGTTTATTTTTAAGTTGGCTAAATGAATCTGCCCATTATACCCATGAGTGTATCTCATGAGGAAGGAAAAATAAGATCAATATCCTCAACTAAATAAGTGAAACTAGCTTTTTAGAGATTTCTCTTCATGCCATTCTCTTTTCCTTCTCTTCCTGGTACCAGAAGACATATTCTTTCATAATTGTGGTTCTTCAAATTTTTTTAATGTTTTTGAACCAATAAAAAGTTAATTCCATATCTATAGGAATCTATATTTCTAGTTGAGAACTATGCACTTATATCTCAGGGGGAAACAAATGACCATAAGATTTTAAGATTTGCATCTCAGTAGTTGAAAAATTAATTGAATCCATTTGTGCACTGGGAGTTAAAATCTTTGTCATGGCCATGCACGGAGGTGAAATCTTCCCAGTGGATCTGATTAGAAGGAAAGATTGGTCTTATGCTTCCTGGACCTTTTCAGGGTTTCCTTCTAGCTCATTCACCTGGCTCCTCTGAATTTACACTCTTAAGATAGTGTTTGATTCTGTCAAGCTATACCTTACAGAGTGGTATTACTTCATTTACATAACTTTGGCATCACATTTTTGCAAAGTGAAGAGATTTCCTCTTGCTCCTGTTGTAGAGATTTGGGAATTTTGGTAAGACACACACAATGGGAAATAAACTAATATCCAGATGGAAATATGAATTCCCATTTTAGTCAATAACTACAAAAGAGTTTATAGGAATACAAACATTTTTTTCATCCATATCCTCACATTTAAGAGCCTAGAAGTTCAAATTCAAGGTTCCTACTGTATGAAAAATATCGTCTCTCTGTTGTTTCTATGCAATGCTCTTTGACTCTTCAGATTTAATTCATTGACTTTCGGTTGATATGAAATGGCTTCATATGAAAAGGCTTCTTTCTTCATCTCTGCTCATCTAATATGCACTTTAGATTCAAGTAAAATATTCATTTATATCATACATTAACCCTACCTCATTATATCATAAGAGAGAAACTCATTCCCAAATGAGATTATAACTACAAACAAATAAATATGGCTATATGACAAATACTTGGGGGTACACCATTCAATTCATAATGTTAAGAGAGTTAGATAAATAGAAAACCTCATTCATTGATGGTGTAATGATAAAAAGAAACATCTCTTCTAGAAAGCACTTTAGTTTGGTAGATCCTTAAAATATTAAACACAGAAATACATCAAAGTCAAGCAACTTCAGTTATTTGACCAACATTTTTAAAAAGGAAAGTTTTGTTTAAATTAAAATATCTAATCAAATATGTGGCTTCTGTAGGCCTCGACTAGGCCAGTAAGAGGGAGAATACAGAGATCAAATCAGAAGATAACAGCAATTTTGGGGGTCTTTTTTTTTTTGGGAGGGGGCGCATCACTGCGCTCTGGTGGTTGTGGGAGCTACCTCCTGAGAGCCGCTGCTGGATTTGAACTGCCATGCCCGCGGGCCACAGTCCCGCACTCCACTGGGGCTCAGGCCAACAGCAACTTTTTAATGAAATCCTAATGGGATAATTGTATAGACCAGGCTCAGATGAGACAGTCACTTGTTCCAGCCCCTGTTCTTGCCTCTCTGGGTCAGGTAGCCCTTGTCGGAGACAGCTAGTAGACTCGCAGTCCTTTGAGCCTTGAGGGTTGCTGAGTAGTCTTCTTTAGAGCAAATTCAGGCTATCTGGTCACAAGCAGCAAACAGCAAAGCAGGCCACCAACAATCAGCCAAACTACAATGTCGGAGAGTCCCAGCTCAAGAGATGCATATTCCAGGAGTGTGGCAAAGCAGGGCTTGAAGTAACCTCAACTCACAGCCATACAGTCCATGATTAGGTGTCCCATGGGTAGTGTTGCTTGGAGGTTGAGGCACAGGACAAATGAGGCAGCCAGCTGGTTGGAATATCCAAAAAGCAACAGTGCAAGGGTGGGGCTTGAGGAGCCTTTTCTATCTAGGCCCTTCAATTCCTTCAATTGATCTTGTGTGTTCATCGGCCATGTTGTCACAACAGACCTGCCTATCTTCTTTGGCCGTGTTGGCACAACAAGCTTACCCATCACATCCCTTGTTCCAGACTCTCAAGAAGATAGATGATCTGCTAAGCTTCAAAGCACCTAAATTTCAAAGGACCTTCCTTCAGCATTTCCCAGAACTTACTTCCCCTGGCAGAATATAGTCCCTCCCTCCCTAGTACTGCTTCCCAGGAACAAGATATCCTCCCTGAGCAGAACATAGTCCCCTCTCCTTAGCATCATTTCCTAACAACCATAGCACTAGGAATCTCTCTCCCCCCTTTCAATTAACCTAAGTTTAATTCAAATCCTATATATTTTCCACCTTTCCAGTACCACCCGTGAGTCCCCTAACCTACACTCTAGGTTGCAGGACCCACCTTCCTTTTCTGTTCTCCCTTTTCCTCCTGAGAGGTCTTTTCCCTTAATAAAGCCATGTGTTGCTTCTTGTCTTTGAACTCTGCCTCAGCTCACTTCTCAATAACATTAGTAGATTCTTGGCCTTTTGGCTAAGATCAAGTGTAGAATCAAGTGTAGCTGTTCTCAAAGAACACAGGCTAATCACAAGGGTTTATTATGCAGGATTTTTTTAATTGACAACTGCATTGTGGAAAAAAATTAAAGAAAGTGTGGCTAGCAACCCCCTTACTAGAACTCATTTTTTGAGGGTAACAAAGACTGACGTATAAAAATTTCTTTGCCAGGTTTTATCTCATCTTCCTTCCAGTCCTGGACTGGCCCTTTCATACTTATTTCTATCCCTCAAATTAAAAGAACACTTCAAAGGAACACAATCCAAGATTATTGAGGAGGCTGAAATTAGTGTCCTGAAGAAATTTAAGATAAATCAAAGACTATAGAATTTTTGGAAGATGGGCTAGAGAAACAGAAGCACTATCTTAAAAACAAATCTCTATGATTTTTGTATACCACTTTTCTGTGCCTGTCATACTGTAGTGGCTAATGTGTATCTGTCAGGGTGAAAGTTATGTCACTGGTATTTCAATTTCCAGCAGGATCACCCTAAGTGAACAAGTTTCAGTGGAACTCGGGGACAAAGAACAGACTATGAAGACAGACCCGGCTGCCCATGTCAAAGGAAGCAACCACAGAAGAGATCAGTCATGGCTCTGAAATATGAGGGGGTGTCCCCCAAAATCAAATTTTATTTTTCAAAGCATATATTTATTTTTTTTACAATACAACCTTATCACCTTTAAAGTACTCTCCATTACATATTTTTGACATACACCTGTCAAATCTGCAATTCTGTTCTTGGAAACATTTTTCAAACTCATCTGTTTGGATGGCTAACATCACCTCTCTCATTTTATTTTTAAGAGGTGGTGCTGTCATAACCTCTTCTACATTGTCACCTCTTCTATGTAGTCAAATCACTGTCCTTTCATGTCCTGCTTCATTATCAGAAACAAAAAGAAGTCTTACAGAGTAATTCCAGGTAAGAAAGGTGTGTGGGGCAAGAGACGCACGCTTTTTTTCTTTTCTTTCTTTTTTTTTGCAAAAATCTGCATGAAGAGGTGTACTGTCATAGGGGCAAATGAGGCACAAACCAGAAGTTTTTTTTTTTTTTTTGTCACATACTGTTACACCATTTTTTCAGAACTCTAAAAGAGTAAGCTTGATTAACAGTCTGATCTGATGGAAAAGAATAAACTTTAAATGCATGCTGACATTTTTATCTGTTCAGGAAGCTGACATCCAGAATGAGGTTTGTCATCAATCGACATTTCACCTTTTTTGAAACAAGAAAACCACTTGTCCACTTGAGATTTCCCCATAGTGCTGTCCTGGTATCTATGATCAACATCACAGCAGTTTCTGAAGCATTATTCCTGAGTGGGAAACAAAATTACACAGACACACACTGTTCTTTGAAATGGGCCATGACAAATGTTCAAGCAAACTGCTTTTAAGAAAAAATTCACCGTGACCATAGAAAACTTTCCCAGGCTATGCCACGAAGTTCACTCAGAGTCAGTTATGCAATAAGATACTTGCCTAGGGAGGAGAAATACATATCATTAAAGGTCTGTTTCACCCAACTTGTGATTCTGTCTTTTTGTAGGAGTATCCACAAAAGATGCTTTCGGACACTGAAGGCTTAATAGATGGAAGTGGAGCATTATTAGCGATAATGCTGATAGAGATAATGCAGCAGGTCTGAAGTCATTAGAAATATGACAAAGAAGGAGTTGCTTTCTCATATGGAGTCAACCATGGTCACAGGAAATCAGTGTGGGAGTAAGACTTTGGGGACCTAATGAGTATGATGCAAAATAAGAAGAAAAAGCTGCAAACATGTACTCATTATCTGAAATCAGGATGTGCAAATTATCAATCTACGAATGTTGTAAGTAATCAAAAGTGAAATGGAGTGCATAAAGATCAATATTCTATGCACTAGTGAGCTGAAAATGGACTGGTAATGATTATTTTGAATCAGAAAATCATCTCCTTGGAAATAAACAAATTGTCTTCAATGCAAATATGTATTGTTCAAAAACAGAAACTGAAATCATACACAAGGACTCGTCTGGTGGAAATACACAGAAATCAAAAGGACTAACTACATCTGCGTGAAGAGGCAACAGAGAAGTGTCAACATCAGCAGCTAAAACAAAACTAGGGACTAATTGTAGCAGACCATGAATTTCTCATATATAAATTCAAGGTAAAGCTAAAAAAAATGAAAAGAAATCCACCACAAAAGTCAAAATGTGACATAGACTATATCCCACATGAATTTCATAACATTTCAAGGACATAATGATGTATTAAACATTGGTGGCAAAAGATATGATGGACTTTGGGTGGATACCAAGGATAGCATCCATGAAGAAAGTAACGAGCTATCAAAAAGAAAGAAAGAACATTTCAAAGTGGATATATGCACAGATTCTGAAACATTCTCATCATAATAGAGAAACAACAGGAAGAAAGCAAGCAGCTAAGTAGGTGGCAGCAAGGACAATATTGCAAAATTGAACAGAAAATGTCCAAAGGCAGCTCAGGAAGATAGAATAAAATATTAGAATGAATGTGCAAAGGCCTAGAATTAGAAAAGTATAAAGAAAAAATGAGCTCAGCACATATCAGATGGAAAGAACTCAGAAAGAATTCAAGTGTCAAGTTATGGGAAATATATTGAATGATGCAAGAAGCATCAAGAGATGAGTGAAGGAATACACAGTCAATTTAACAAAAGGAACTAGTGGATATTCCACTGTTTCAAGAGGTAGCATCAGAGGGGAAAAAATGGTACTAAAGGAAGAAGTTCAAAATGAAAGCCAAATACAAGGCTACAGGAATTGATGGAATACAAATTGAAATGTTTCAGCAAACTGATGAAGCACTGGAAGTGTTCATGCATTTATACCAGGAAATTTGAAAGGTTGTTCCTATCCAAGTGTCTGCAAGAGTTCAATGTTTCTTCCAATTCTAAAGAAAGGTGATGCAAGAGAATGCTGAAATTATAACTCAATGTCATTAATATCACATACAAGTAAAATTTTTGTGAAGATATCCAAAAAAGATTGCACCAAAATACAAACAGGGGGCTGCCAGAGGTTCAAGCTAGATTCATAAAAGGATATTAAATAAGGATATTATTTCTCATATCTGATAGATTTCCAACAAGGGGTATCATTGTCATTATCTGAAAGCACAAGATACCAGAAAAAATGGTGGATTTTTTTGTTATTTATTTTGGTTTTAACCCAAGACTCATGACTATAAACAACATAACAAACAAAGGCTAGCGCTGAGAAATGGGAATTCCACATTTTATTGTGCTCATGTGCAAACTCTACATAAATAGAGATGCAGTGGAAACACAAGACAGGTCCATTGCCTGGAGAAACAAATCCAGGGAGGCTCATGTAGGTATGTGAGAGAGTTTTATGTCAGAGAGTAATTGTACATTAAGAAAATATTCCAGGTCAATTCTGAACAAAGTCCATACATAAGTATGATATTAGCCCACATGTCCGATAACAATCTATAAAGTCCTCTTCAGACTTATGAAACATATACAATCATGCTGCATGTAGGAAGATCATGGACCAATGGGTACAAAGTCTTGTGGATCCAGTCATGAGAGAAACATCTTAGCACTGGCAGAGGTCTCCTTATGGCTCCTCCATCTCTGAAGGCACTGGCTATATCAATGCAGTGCCAAATATCTTGTCAGTTGAGCATCTCTCAGCAAGTTAGTTGAGAAAGAGTTTGTCTCCCGCCTCCAAGCTCCCAGAATCCTCAGGATAACGCCATGTCCACACAGAGGCCTCACTGTGTCTGAGCTGATTGACAGGATAGACTTTACCTTTCACTCTTCATCATCTTAAATTGACAAATTATTATATAACTATGGCACACGTGTTGTCAGTGTTGTCTTCTCACCACACTTATTGAATATGTATGCTGAGAACATCATCAGAGTTTGTGGATTATATGACTGTGGCATTGGTATTACAAGAAGGCTTATTAACAGTCTACTCTATTTAGATGACACAAAATTGCTCATGGAAAGTGTGGCAGAATTGAAGCACTTGCTGATGAAGATTAAAGTTTTACCCTTCAGTGTGTGTTACAACAAGATTAAACCCAACGACTAGATCAATATGCTGCAACATGATAAATGAAAAATTAGAAGTAGTTAATATTTTAGTTTAACTTGGAAACGCAATCCATGCCCATGATAGTGGCCATCAAACAATCAAAGGGCATATTTCATTGGATAAATCTGTTATACAAATATCTTTCAAGTGTTGGAAAGCAAAGGACACCAGACTCATGTCCTGACATTCTCAATTGTCTCATATGCATGTGAAAGTTGAACATTGGATAGAGAGAAACAAGGAATTGCTGCATTTGAATTATGTTTCCAACAGAAAAAAAAAACAAAAAGAAAAGAGATTGTCTTGCACTACAAAAGAATAAATAAAATCTGACCTGGAAAAATACCACCAGTATTTTTAAGTATTAAGGCAAAAACAGTGAGACTCTGTCTTGCCTACTTAGAACCTGTTATCGGGAGAGATCAGTGGTCGAAGTAAAACATTGCGCTTGGCAAAGAAGGGGAACAGTGGAAAAATGTAAATAAGTTACCATGGCTACCAGTGGACTCACAGCCTGGAAACAAGTGTGAGGACTGCACAAGACTGAGTGGTGTTTCATTCTATTGTAAGAAATGAGTCTGAACCAACATGATGGAAACAAACAACAGCAATAATAACAACAGCATGATTTTGTGGTAATACTCATTGACTTCTTATTTTGCCAACAAAATATAATGTCTGTGTATTCGCAGTGGTATTAGTCAAAATAACCAGGGTGGGTGTGTTAGACAGAGTTCTCTAGAAAAACAAAACCAGGACACTAATAATTTTCTCTATATATTTATATAGCTAGAAAGATATATAACAAAAAAAATAAACAGTTACCTAATCTATAAAGCAGTACAAATGGCTCAGCGCAACTCATTTGTGTGAGACAGTTAGTTGACAGTCCATCCTTGGAGTCTTGAAGGCTGCCAAGTTGTCCTCTGTAGAGCAATTCAGGCTATCTGGCCACAAGCAGCAAACAGCAAGGCAGGTCACCAACTGTCAGCCACATGAGAGTGTCTGATAGGCCCCAGCTCAAGAGATGGATATTCCAGGAGTGTGATGAAGCAGGGCTTGAAGGAACCTCAACTCACAGCAAAGCAGTTCATGGATTAGGTGTCCCACAGGTAGTGTAGCTTGGAGATCGAGGCACAAGACAAACAAGGCAGCCAGCTGGTCCCAAGAGCAAGAGAGAAAGGGCAGGGTCACCAAGCCATTTCTATCTCCACCCTTCAATTGATAGTTACATGTGTTCATTGGCCATGTTGTCACAACAAACCTATCTTCTTTGGCCATGTTGGTACAACAAACCTACATATCACAGTGGGAAAAATAATAAAAATATACAGAAAAATCAACAACAACAAACTAAATGTCCCTCAACTGGTAAGTAATTTTGAAAATATCAGCAAAAAGGAAAAATATATATATATATATTTGGTAATCAGAATGAGTAATTACTGAGACATGTTAGAATAAAGAATCTTGCAAACATTATACTATTGTGAAAGAAGTGATTCATAATATTTCATATTGATTGGTTCTTTTTATGGTGAAATCTGGGAGAACCAGAACTGGAAAGGAGTTTTTTAATGTTTCCAAATTTTCAAACTTTGACAAGATGCAGTATTTCCACTTGGAAATGAAATGGATGTCTATGGATGGAAACAGTTGAGTTTTCTTCCTCTGATGACTTCTGCTTACAGAGATCTGGCTTTCCCTGGTTTAACAATGTGAAATATCCACAGGAAGGAAATCCAGGGTCTGAAATGGCCTAAGTGGTTGTCAGGGGGTGGGAATAGGGACAACTTGGCATAATACAATATACATAAGGGCACTAGGTTTCTTTTGAAAATGATGAAAACGTTAAAAACCTAGAATATATTTATGATTGTAGAACTACGAAAAGAAAAACACAGATCGTGATACAATAAACCAAATATATATATATATATATATATATATGTATATGAATATCTAAGCCAAGTTATTATTTTTAGAAAATCAGTGAATGGATGGATGGAGAGAAGATGGGGTAGAGACGGAACCAGCTGCAAGGATCTACATATGACCTATCTGGAGGACGGGCATGAAGGAGTGGGTTGAGGGAGGTGTCGGGCAGGGTAACATATGACAGAATAATAATAATTTATAAAATATGGAGGGTGGATGGGAGAGAGAGAGCAGGGGAACAGGGCACGGTTTGGAGGAACTGACACCAGAGGCTGGGGGAAAGGGTGGATGTTTGGAGAATGATGACGGGAGTGGACGTACGAGGGTTCTTGTCACAGTATGTTTATTTATGTATTGGAAAAATGATGTATGAGCCCCTAATAAAATGATTTTTAATTAAAAAAAAAAGAAAGGGGGAACTGATCACAAGGATGTACATATAACCCCCTCCCTGGGAAACGGAAAACAGAAATGTCAGTAAAGGGAGACATTGGGCTGTGTAAGACATGACAAAATAATAATAATTTGTAAATTATCAAGGGTTCATGAGGGAGAAGGGGTGGGGAAGGAGAGGAAAATGAAGCACTGATACCACGGGCTCAAGTAGAAAGCAAATGTTTTGAGAATGATGATGGCAACAATTGTACATATGTGCTTGACACAATGGATGTATGAATGTACTGTGATAAGAGTTGTGTGAGCCGATGGCCCCTACTAAAATGATTAAAAATATATAAATAAAAAAAAGAAAATCAGTGACATCAAAGATGAGGGCAAATTCTACAGCCCAGTAATTAAAAACGGCCCATGGCAACTGATTTCATCCACAACACGTCTGTGATTGCAAAGATCCTGTAATATGCTCATCATCTATTAAAACATTGGTTATTTTTAAATATAATAAAAATAAAATCATATCAGTGATAACAAAATAATGAAAAACTTTGAAAGATAGATACTTGCAAAGCTACTATTGCCATTCATGAAAATTTAGTGCTGATAGCTGTTAGAACTGCATTTTCTTTGAAGTGCAAATTTAATCCTTGTAAACCTCAAAGAGTTCAGCATAAGACTGACTTGTCCTTCTTAACAAGTTTTTAAATGTGTGGACCTCTGGGGTTGTATATGCATGCATGCTGATCTAATTGTGCATGTTAGCTATGTACTCTACAAGATAGTTAAAATTTATACAGTGTGTGCTCAGAATAACATTTGCAAATAGAGCTGTAGTCCAATTTATATATATATATATATATATATATATATATACACACATACATATTAACTCAGGCACATTGTCATTAACACAAAATATCACTTAAATAGTGCAATCATGGTTCTGTTCTTTTTCTGATGAGAATGTTTTAATAGTGAGGCATGGAATCTGTTTCATTCGATATGCTCCTCCTTTATGTTTCAGTGGCCTTCTTTGTACAGTACTAGTGGGATGCTGCCACATCTTTCCCTCAAGGGAAGGTTGATGAGTTTGGACAGCCAAACTTTGAGTTAGCAAGATTTGAGAACTTAACCCCTTCTGCCAAATTTCCCTTGTCATATGTAAGACAAGCCTTTCCAAATGTTCATATTTCATCTTACCTTTGGCATTATCAACATTAATGTATTATTTTAAAATAAGGCTTTCACTTTAAACTTAAAGACACAAGCACACATGCATAGCCGGAGATGCATAGAAGAATGTGTACACACACACACAGGCATACACAGGTGCATACATATTCACAAGTAAAATTTATGAAATCACATAATGGTTTTAAATTGCAGACTATATTTATTTATCCCACAGATCTTCTGTTTTTGAAGGAGATGTATTGGTGCTGTGAGCTGAGTGTTGGCTCCTAACTTCAAAGTAAGGGTTCAAGTCCACCAACCACCCCATGGGAAAAACCTGAGGGTGCTGCTCACATAAAAACTTAGAATTCAGAAAGTACTAGCTAGGATTGCTGTGAGTCAGAGTTGATGGCAGTAAGTTTCTTCTTTTATGAGGTGTGGGAGTAGGCAGGTGCTTTTGAGAGGAACCCACCAAAGCTTTAATTAATTGACTGCTGTCTCATCAGCCTCAGTTTCTCTACTGGGAGACCCCACCGAGAGCCTTCTCTATCTTCTCACAGCAAAACAATCTAGATATCTCTTCTAGTTATCAAATATAGTTTTATGTTAATACATTGATTTTACCTTGTACCTCACTGTCCACACTAATTCTGCCACTCAGCATCAGATCATGTGTGACACTGCTGAACTTGACTTTCTTTTTCCTATGTCTGAGGTGGTAAAAATGTGTCACAATATTAGTTCCATCCAATTGTACTGTCATATGATTTTTATAATTATTTACTTTTTAAGTAATGTCTTTTAAAAAATATAATTGGAAACAATCCACTGTTTTACATATACAATAACCTAGTAAATATACTTGCTGACAAATGAATCCTTTTTTTTGGAAGGTCCAACCTACAAATTTGAAAATTTGAAGAAAAAATGTACCCTTAGTGAGAAAATCTTAATGATTTGAAGGTTAATAATTAGTAAAGTGGGGTTAAAGTTTTTTCAAATAAAATGGGAGCTATTCGTGCCCGTCTAAAATATTAATATATTAATTACTCAACAGATCTAATGTTGGGGAAATGAAGTATTTCACAAGTATGTTTAAAGTTATTGCTTCTGAAGTGATTATATTATTATATATGTGATTATATTAATAAGTGATTATATTATTATTTATGTAATTAAAAAATTGAAGAATTGGAAGTATTTCACCACAATATTGTTTCAGGAAGCTTGAAGAACATTTCATTGCAGATGTTAGATGTATTGCCTGGTTCAGTAATGGAGATCACCATTATGCTTGAGAAATATTAGTACTTCTTTAAAATTAATATTTCTAGAAGAAAATTCTCAAAAATATTTTCTGTTTATTTAGCAATTTTATGCCTTTTTAAAAAAATTTAATAAAATTTAAGCAAAATTTTCATCTTTTATAATTATTAAGAGAATGTACTCACTATCACTCAACTTCCCCACTGCCCCCAACCCTCATGCCCACTGCAATTTCAAAAGACTGGTTACCTATTATTTAAGGGAGCTAAATGGATTCATAATGAATGCATTTCAACTTTGTGAGGAAAAAACCATTTTATTATTCAAATATAAAAGTTATGATTAATGATAAGCTTACTACAACAAAAATAATTTCATAAGTATGCTGCCATTAAACAGAATAAACATCATTTGCCATTGTTTCCTATCATTGAAAAAATTATATAATTTAATACACTGATTTGCTCGTGAGTCTTTTAGATTCTTAGACCACATTTTGAAAAATGTCTTTGTAGATAATGCTTTTATCATTCACTTTGACTTTCCAATCATTGTACTATTTCTTAAATCAATAATTTTAATGACAACCTTGCATACAATTTCTAAATTGAAATCTGTGCTATGTTCAAATCTATCTTATATTTTGTTCATGACAATGTGCCTCAGTTAATGTACATATCTGTATATTTAATTGGACTACAGTTCTATCAATTTGTAAATGTCATACTTGTTTGATCACAAATAGCATGCTAATGTAGGATTAACTGCACATATATTAAAAAGTATATTCATTGTGTCCCTATTAGATATAATATACAAAATTATTTCTCTGTAAGTCTGGTGTTTATGAATATGTTCTGTCATAACCCTCTTTTGAAAAAAATAGAATCAATCAATCATTTAGATAGCATTTTATAATCTTTTATGTTTCTCTGATGATCCCATTTTAAATTTGGTTATTTAGCAAATGATCTATTCAATATCCCCTTAACAGATATGCCTATTAGATTTATATTTTAATTATTTATTCTATTAGCTAACATGCCAGAACATATGGTACATGGCTTGACAATTTTGTTTTTGGAAGAAAACAGTAATAAAATAGCTCTCCACAATATGTCTCAGCTATTAAACCTTGGCTATTGAACTGGGCCAGGGAATTAAAATTCATAAGTTAGCACAAATTCACCATTTTGCTTTGGCTTTATTTTATGCTCTGTTTGTTTATTTCTTTTTTCCCCAGGAGATTTGAGTGTAGAATAAGACACTGGAAATCTGAAGATTTATTAAGGTATAAAAGTACACATCTTTCAACTACTGAGACTCCCAGGTTCTGGTCTCTCTTCCTTTCTAGTTAGACTCCTGTCCTGGGTGATTTGATCTAGTCTTAGAACTCAAAAGGATGGATGTAATTGTTCATTGTAGTCCTTGATTCCTTTCTCTACCTGACGTGCGTATGTGGATCTATCTTTCCCCTTTTGTTTTCTAACGGCCTGGAATCCTTTTACCCCTGATCTCTAGTAAAATGTTTTTTTGTTGTTGTTGCTTTGTTGTTTTGTTTTTATTCCTAGAATTGTTCATAAAACATTTTCCTTTCAGAAAAGAGGGAAGGTAATCCAACCAGGATTAATCACTGTGTGTATGCGTGTGTTGAAATATACCAGATTTATCTTAATGATTACACTAATGCAATGACCAAATTAGAGTTAGAGCATTACAAGATAAATTCATTATGCTTTCTCAGCATTCCCAGAGAGATCATCCCTTGGCCAGTTCTAAATTCGATGGGAGTGGAAATCAAGGACAAAGCCTCAGTTTATTGAAGATTTTACGTGTTGTGAAAATAGAGATATGCTTTATCTCATATTACAATGTTGTACTGTCAGGTGTTCTCACTGTGCTTTAATCTTTTAAAACACTAACAAGTTAAATAGATTTCTAATTACAAATTATTCCCTTATTTGGGAAGCTTGCTTATCAGGGAGACTTGGCAGTTGTACCCTGTGCAAACTGTATTTCCGTAGTACAGTCCCGCCAACTTCACAAGCTGCAGGACTCTGCCATAAGTTCTTTTTGCCAAGATCTTACCCTGCTGGTCTTGGAGGTCTATTCTCTCTTTTTATAACAACATATTTAGTAGTCTGTGAATCACTGTGCATGCTTGGATCCATCTTTGTTTCCTGTAAACTGTTTAACTATCTGTTGAGTCTTTTTAACTATATTACAAGCAATTTTCCAGGTTTCTTGTTATTCTGTTCTTTCAGAGACAACATACTTGTTATGTGGCCCAAAAGCCAGTAAGTCAATGAAGACCATCTTCATTGCAGTCTTATTTTTTTCCCACCCAATAGGATAACTTTTTCCTAGTCTGTTTTAGAAAATGTTATAAGTCCTGAATTCAGTAAGTTTAATGCTGCTATTAAGTGTTCTTTGAATGTATTTAGGGGGGGAGTGATTTCAGCCCAAAAGTTTTCATTTAAGATGTTAAATTCTCCTATATGCACTTTTTACTAGCTTTTCCAAATTGTTTAAATAAGTGTCAAGCATTGGTTTGCCCCTGCTTGCTCCTGGTTATACAGTCTGGTTTCTATCTACATGGCAGTTGGATGTGAAGCAGCTCAGCAAACCCGTGCCCCGCCTCCCGCTCACCTGAAGCTGATGTAGGGCCGACTGATCTTGATAGCTCATCAATTGGAAGCAAAGAACATCCTCTGTAACTGAAAAAAAACACTCAGTGGGTGTGTCAGCCTGGATAGACAATAGGAACAAATTTCAGAGACATGCATATAGGTATAAGGGTTTATATTCAAAGGAAATGTGACCCTAAGAAGACATCCCAATCCAGTCCAGTGCAAAGTCATAAGTCCAATAATAACCCATATTCCCGAAATCAGTCTATAAAGTCTGCTTCCGACTCAGGAAGTCACAGGTCAGTGGGTGCAGAATTCTGGCGCTGGCAGGGGTCTCCCCATGGCTCCTCACTTCCAGGGCTCAGGTCCACCAACAGCATGCCACTCCAGCTTCAGAGGTCTGTCTTCATCAGGGCTAAGCCATGTGGTCTCTCCGCCAGCTCCTCCACCTTCTCGGAGGCTTCATCTTGTGTTGCCTGTGGTTAATCATCTCTGAAACTAACTCCCAACAACTGGGGAAGATAGCTTCTCATCTTCATGAGGGAAATACTGCAAAATTTCCCAGGAGTCTCAGGTGAAAGCCATGCCCACACAGAGGCCTCATCAGCTACTCAATGGCTTTCTCTTGATTAGCAGGCCAGACTCCACCCCTACATTTCAATTATAAAATTAACATAAGCAGATGACTGCCACAGACCACCCCTTAATTTTATACTTTCACATAACTCTGTAACCATATGTAACCCTCAAATAAACAATAAAATAATTTTTATATCTAACAGGATAAAACTAAAATACATATAAGTCAACATGTGTCACCGTCGTTTGAAAATAACATTCTATAAGTGAACAAAATAATAGATATCCTGTGCCTTACAATTGTAGTTACAAAATATCTACACATACATATAAGTCAACATGTGTCACCGTCGTTTGAAAATAACATTCTATAAGTGAACAAAATAATAGATATCCTGTGCCTTACAATTGTAGTTACAAAATAGCTACACCTAGATTCTATAGTCTTATGAATGTATATTCTACCACCTATAAGAGTTTGCAAGCCAAACTACCTCAGGCCTTCATTCCCTCATTTTAGGTATCTAATTTCTATATTGCCCACTTACACCAACCCAATGCTGTAAGGAAACAATCATATATTTCAACATGAAGAATCTTCATTCCAGTTGGAAACTCGTGAAGTGTGTGTCCATTAGCAAAGTCAAATCAGGACAGGCCATCCATAAAGTCAGCAACAATATGCATCAGGTCACAGACAAAATCGTGTTTCTTCCTCTGGTCGGGTTCTGGTCAACTCACTGTGGGCTTTTCCACTTAGCTTCACCATGGTGGCCATTGGTCGCCTTCCTTTAGACCGAGGACCCAACAAATTCTCAACATGCCTAGCTCTTCCATGCTAGGTCATGAACTTCAGACCAGTAAACCCGCTCTCATTTCCTCTTTTTCCTGTGAACCAAGTCCCCGGGTGTCAGTGGCCAAAGTCAACCCGGTTCTTTATTGCCGCATTTCTCCTGCTTTCACCGAGAAGCAGTAAATCTGGGTGTCACCTAACAAGCATTTCAGCCTGCCACAAGTTTCCTTTAACATTCAGACCCAGAGAGGAGTTATCTTCATGCTTCCAGATTCCTTCTCTTCTGAAGACAATCACTAGTCAGGATTTTCCAAGGAAATTGACCCTATCCTACATTATGGGTCAGTCTGACCTCTCAGACTACAAGTATCCTGAGTACTCCCAAAGTATGGGTGGGGCTACTTTCTTCAGAAAAGTTTTTTCAGGTGTGGTCTAACCCCATTTAAGCTCAAGGTGGGGTTAATCACTTTAGAGATGTCTTTGACGCTAAGTCCTAAACCCTCTAGAAGTCAATGCTTAGGCTTGAGGTAACTGGATTTGCAAACTCTTTCCATACTTTCCCATAAACATTTCCATGCATCCTTATATTTACAATAACAGGCATAAGAAAAAAATATAAACAGCATAATCAGAAATCAAACTTAATTCTTCAAATAGGAGGTCAATACTTATTAAGCTTATTTATCCTTATCTAAACTACTGTTTACACAAAAACATTGAATTAGGTCTCAGAAGGCATCAAAACAAATCCCTGCTTTTGGTCTGCCTTTTTCTGATCTTCTTAACCATTGTCCCTGAACAGAACCGGTTCTGAGACACTCTTGAGCCCCCACCCCTGAGCTCAAGATATACATTAACAGTATCCATTTTATATAGGAACAACCAAAGACAGCTTCCAAACAAAATAATCAAAATTTTAACTTCCCATATTGTTTCCAGAAAATAACTCAGTAAACTCAAAGCACATATCTGACTTCTGTTCAGCCAAAAAAGTAACAATACCATGAGGTACAGGTCAAATAAGGTTCTACTTTCCATTTTATGATTTGTTCCTCTAGTACCCCACTCCTGAGGTACCATAATGAGTCAGTCCGGATAGACTAGAGGAACAAATTTCAGAGACATGCATATAGGTATAAGGAAAGGATTTATATTCAAAAGAAATGTGACCCTAAGAAGACATCTCAATCTAGTCCAGTACAAAGTCATAAGTCCAATAATAATCCATATGCCCGAAATCAGTCTATAAAGTCTGCTTCCGACTCAGGAAGTCACAGGTCAGTGGGTGCAGAATTCTGGCACTAGCAGGGGTCGCTCCATGGCTCCTCACTTCCAGGGCTCAGGTCCATCAACAGCGTGCCACTCCAGCTTCAGATGTCTGTCTTCATCAGGGCAAAGCCATGTGGTCTCTCCGCTGGCTCCTCCAGCTTCTCGGAGGCTTCATCTTGTGTTGCCTGTGGTTAATCATCTCTGAAACTAACTCCCAACAACTGGAGAAGATAGCTTCTCATCTTCACGAGGGAAATACTGCAAGATTTCCCAGGAGTCTCAGATGAAAGCCATGCCCACATGCCCACACAGAGGCCTCATCAGCTACTCAATGGCTTTCTCCTGATTAACAGGCCAGACTCCACCCCTACATTTCAATGATAAAATTAACATAAGCAGATGACTGCTACAGTGGGCAATGCTTGATAATGTGTTGAACTCTCTGTAATTGCCTTATTTTTTATACTATATGTGTCATATCCTTTATTGCTCCATTAAAGCTATATGCCTACATATAACTGTGTCTTTTTCATTATTGGAAGCTAAGTAGTAAGAGATGTAAAATTTCAAAGACTGGTTTTAGGAATAGCAGAATCCAAGAACATGAAGGTTGTCCTTTTATGTACTAAGGAAAATCCAGAAATAAGATAAAATGAAACTAAATTAAATACAAATCACCAGCATTTGCAAATAAAAGCAAACCATGATGACATGGAGTTTTCAAGATACGATCATATGGGTATTATCTTTTAGTTGACAGAGCTACTGACTACATATAAGGAATTTCATAGTTTTGGTAGTTAGAAGCATAACACCAGGAAAAGAGGCAGGGTGGGCTACCTATTGAGTAGTTAATTGCAAGATCAGTGATTCAATCCCAGCATTCTCCAAGACAAAGAGGAGGCTTTCTGCTCCCATAAAATCTCAAAGTCTAGGAATATCAAAGTGACAACTCCTCTCTGTCCAATAAAAGTGTTATGAGTTGGCATCAACTCGATGGCAGTGGGCTAGAGGGATTTTTCAATGAGCATGCTGCTGGGTTTGAACCACTATCCTTTCAGTGATTAGGAGAACACCTAACTGGAAGAAATATACTTGAATTTGAGTATACCAAAGAACTTCACATACACACTGTGATTACGCTTCATATGTCATGTCGACTTGACTGAGTAATTTAAACACTAACACTAGTTGTTCCCGTGAAATTATTGTGTAGATGTGCTTAACATCTACAGTTTGATGGCTTTTAGTAAAGGAAATGGCCTTGGGAAATGTGAGTGGGCTTCACTTGTACACAAATTACCATATTCATTTTGAAACATTTTCCATTTGAGTCCTTGGTATAAGCTCCTCCTTCTCCCTCCCTCCTTTTTTAATCAATCTTTTTATTGGGGGCTCATCAACTCTCATCACAATCCATACATACTTCAGTTGTATGCAGGCCACATTTACACCTTGTTGCCAACATCACTCTCAAAACATCCTCCCTCCATCCAGGCCCCCAGTATCAGCTCCCCATATTTCCCTTTCTCTCCCACCCCCATGAATCCTTAGTAATTTACAAAGTGTTATTATTTTCATACTGTAAACTGTCCAATGTGTCCCAATACTTAATTCCCTGTTGTCCGTGTCCCAGAGGGGAGGCTACATGTAGATATCTGAATTGGTTCTCCCTTTCTATTCCACCACTCATCCACCCTCCTGGTATTACCACCCCTATAACTAGTCTTGAGGGATCATCTATCTTCAATTTCCTATGTTTCCAACTTCACTGTACATCCCCTGGTCTAGCTGGTTTATGTGGTAGAATTGGGGTCATGATAGTGTTTGCTCTTTTTATATATTCCTTATATATATATAATTTCTTTTTATGTATCATTTTTATCTACTGATTACCTCCCAGAGAATGACTGTAATGTCCAGTACTTGATTCTACCTCTTTTCAAAATACTCTTATCTAGTTCTGTTCAATTCAACCTGTCCCAAATAATGGTGTTTTTCACCTGTTTCAAATTTTATTTAATAAGTTGTCACAATCTGAAATTATATTGCTTTTATGTATTATTTTTCTGAAAATTTTTAATTTTTACTCACTGTAATGCCAACTATATCACTCCTTTTTCATCTTATTTTGGTGTGCTCAGCATTGTACATGCATCCATATTTCGATAATTGATTTATATTAAAAGTTCTCATTCTCTCCCTCAATATGTGTCTGCTTCTCTCCTCTGCCTCTCAGAAGGATGCTTAACACTGCCTGTGAAATTATCCTGCTATCTCATTAACAGGTAGAAAACCCATCAGTACAGAAAGCAAATTATCAATAATCAATTTGTTGACTCTAATTGTCAAACATTAAGCATCAATTTGTTATGGACACATATTCTAGCTTAATCACATTAATTAATATTTAGTCACTAGGATACCACAATGATTCTGCCAGCGGTGCAATTAGTTTATGCACTTACCTTGTAAGCTAAAAATTAGAGCTTTTAATTGACCGCTGGCATCTAGGAAAAAAGTCCCGGTGGTCTACTTAAAAAAAATAGCAGCCTTTGAAATCCCTATGGAATATAGTTCCATATCAGGTCATTATACATCAAATCTGTTCTCCAGCCAGTGGTTGAATCTGTTATATTTTAATTATTTTGTTTAGATGCTTCTTCCCCTCTGAAAAGTAGGAGCATCTCACATTGTTAATTAATTTTACTTGGTTTTGCCAATAGGTGCCTTTAAGTTGGTTTTGACGCACAGCAACCGTACGGAACAGAATGAAATACTGGAAAAGCTTATTCCACCTCAAAATTGTTCCTATATCTGAGTCCATTGTTGTAGCCATGGCATCAATCCATACCAGAGAGGGTCTTCCTTTTGTCCCCCTGCCTCTCTATTTTGCTAAGCATGTTACTCCTCTCCAGGGACTGATCTACCCTGGCAATCGGTTCCAAGTATATAAGACAAGGTCATGTCATTTTTGCCTCTAAAACACACTCTGGCCACACTTATCCCAAGCAGTTCAGAGGTTGCAAGATAGAATCCTACAAACCCAATAACTTGTTAATAACAAATATCCTTTTTCAACAACACAAAAGGACTTCTCCAAATGAATACACAGGAATCAAACTGATTACTGTGTGGGAAGAGGCAATAGAAACACACAATACGAGCAACGGATGGCTGACTACAGAAGAGAACATCATTTGCTCCTATGTAAGTTCTAGTTGAAGTGGAACAAATTCAAAACAAATCCATGAGAGCCAAAGTACCACTTTTATATATATTCCACCCAAATTTCAAGAATGCAGAAAGGATTTTCTGCATTGAACACAAATGACAAAATATGATGAGCTTTGGAAAGACATTATAAATGAAAAAAAAAATCCAAAAGGCCATTAAAATACAGAAAAGAAAGCAAAGATTAAGTAGATGTCAGACCAGACTCTGAATCTTGTTCTG
This sequence comes from Nesogale talazaci, assembly GCA_004026705.1. Lineage (NCBI taxonomy): Eukaryota > Metazoa > Chordata > Mammalia > Afrosoricida > Tenrecidae > Nesogale > Nesogale talazaci. Next base: position 108,249 of record PVJH01002589.1, on the reverse strand, counting down.
AATTTTAGAGTAGGAAGCAAATAGAAAAAATGATAAAGTTAAAAGCTTAACGAGCACTTCTCAAAGACATTGTAAATTATTATAATGAGATGTACAAAGATTTAGAGTTAGCAAACCAAAAATAAAGAACACAATCACCTTCCCTGAAAGTGACAGATGGGTTCATATAGTGGGACAACAATGGGCTCAAACATTACAATAATTGTGAGGATTGTGCTGGAGCATGCTTTGTTTCCTTGGTCTGTACAAATGCCTGTTATGATTCAGAACTGACAACAAATGATAATGAAGTATATATAAACTGTGTCTTCTCCTAATTGCTATTAAAGATGCAGTTCATATAAATGCTACTGCTGGTCCCAACATGTCTATTCTAACTCATAGTTCTTCCATGTCCAATAGAAGGAAACAGTATCCATTCCCACCACATCCTCATAATCAGACTTATGATTCAGCCTGTTGTGGCAGCCACTGTGTCAGTTGATCTCATTGATGGCCTTCCTCTTTTCCAGTGCCCCTACATTATTAAGCATGATGGTCTCTCTAAGAAAAAGACTTGCCATTCTTACCTCCCAGATGTATCCTTTTTGTGCTTTTTCTAAGATATAGTTGTTTGTTCTTATGGAAATTCATGATACTTCCAATATTCTTCCTGAGCACAAAATTCGAATGCATCAATTCTTCTTCATTCTTCTGTAGTCAATATGCATATGACTACACCTTCAACATGCATATGCACCTTCACCATGCATATGAGGCAATTGAAAAAATCATGGCTTGAGTCAGGCATACCTTAGTTCTCTATGTAATCTCCTCACTATTTAATACTTTCAGAGGTGCTGCAGATTTACCCAATGAAATGTCTCCTTTAATTTCTTGATTGCTGCTTAAATGAAAATTGCTTTTGGATCCAAGAAAGGTTAAATCTTTGATAACTAATCTTTTATTTCTTAATCATGATATTACATAATGGTCCAGTTGAAAGGATTTTGGTCTTCTTTATATTGAGTAGCAGTCCATACTGAAGGTTGCTGTCCTTGATTTTCCTCAGCAAGTATGTTACTGTGGGTAGACTAGAGGAACAGATTCATAAATATGCATATGTTTATAAGGGAGAGGTTATATACAAGAGGAATGGAAAACTGAGAAAACATCCCAACCCAATCCAGTCCAAGCCCACAGGTCTGATATTATTCCCATAGTTCCTATACCAGTCTATAAAGTCTTCTTCAGATTCACGAAGCACATGCAATGACACTAGGACAATCACAGGTCAGTGGGTGTAATCTTTTATATCCAGTTATAGTAGAAGTATCTCAGTGCTGGCAGAGACTTCTCTGAGACTTCTCAAGCATTTCAACACTGGCAGGAGTCTCCCCATGGTTCCTCCAGCTTTCAGGACTCAGTGTCTATCAGCATGCTGCAATGTCTCCCAGGGTGACACCTTGTGTTTTATCAGTGTCTCCAAGGCACAGAGTAGTGAGTCTCCCACATTCAGGGGTGGAATTCAGCCAGATTTCCCAAATTCTCAGGAGAAATCCAGGTCCACACAGAGGTCTCATTGGTTTTCTCCAGATTGACAGGGTAGACACCACTCCTACACTCCTAATCATGAAATTGTCACCAGAGTACCTGACTGTCACAGCAAGTGTTTCAAGACTTCCTCCCTTTCAGCAAGCAAGGGTATGCCTTCTTCATACCTCAGGTTAATAATAAATCTTCTTCAATCCTGATATTAAATTCTTCTGATTATATATCTGTTCAGTATACAAGTTTAACATATATGGTGAGAGGATTCAACATGGACACATAATCTTTACTGACTTTAAACCACACAGTGTGCTTATGTTCTGTTTGAAAAGCTGCCTATTGATCCATGCACAGGTCTCTTATGAGCTTAATGAAATATTCCATAATTTAAATTTTCCTTGAGGCTATGCATTGATTGTTAAGATCTACATAGTCAAATACTTTAGCACAACCAGTGAGAAATAAGGAAATATATTTTTGGTATCCTCTACTTTGAGACAAGGTCCATCCGACAGGAGCAACAATATCCCTTGTTTCATGTTTTCTTCTGAATTAAGCCTGACTCTCTGCCATCTAGCTCTCTTTCACTGGGTTACTGCAACTGTAGATATATTGTTAGCAAAATTTTATTTTCATGTGATATTAATGATATTATTTTTTAGTTAGATTATTCTGTTGGGTCACTAATATGTGCCCAGATTTTAAAGAATTGATGAAATTATCAGATACATACATTGAATTTTACTAACTTGTGCTAAAAAGTTTTTAAGCATAAGGAACATAGAAAATACATAAGGAGGAAAAATAAGAAGTGATAGTTCCAAAGCTGATGGAATTATAAGAAATAAACCATTAATTTATGGCACTCATGGAAGAGTGGTCCATGTGGAAAAAAAAAGAATGTCATGATACAGCAGTAGAAACCAAAGCAATATGTGAATGAAAATATGTGTATGAACATAAAACATGCGAAAAATAGGGCTACATGCTTAAAATAGTATTTTAAAGTATCTTTTATAAAGTTCTAAATCCAATACATATTATACCTTTGAAATTAAAGGTAAATAAAGGCAAGAAAAACACGCTATGGTTTTTATAAATCAGCAAACGTTGAGAATATTTCTCATCACAAGTATGCATGGTAGAATTTGTTTTAAAGTTCTTTGGGTTGAAGGAAAATGGTAACATATATAAATTTGGATTTAGTAATAAATTAAAATAATCAAAATTTGCAAATATGTAGGTAATAAAATTGCTTGCTAAGTCTATTAAGATTTCCTTAAAAGTAGTTGTAGAAAGAATGCATAATAAAATTTCATTCCTGTGCTTTTAACATATGTAGAAGAAAATACAAAATGACTGTTGCACATAATTTGGATTTAAAATAATATAAGATTATTGAAGATATGAATGCTATAGCAAAGTGTTCTGAAGAAGTCAGATAGTGCCTTGATATCAGAAAGAGTAACATCTGGGTCTAAAGGCTCATCTTGCAATATACATGAGGTAAAAATAAATCTACAAAGAATCACACATGCATGTATGATTCAAGGATTATAAATTATGAAATTATAAAATCCAAGACCAGTGGAGGCAACAGGATTAAATGTTCAGCACCCAGTGTGCAAAATTCTATGAATGACAATGCAAGCACCAAATCCATTTGTAGGATCCCCACTTGGAATAAGCCTCTTGTGAGTTCCTGCTGCTCCTTGACCAGGAATGTGAAAAGCCTTCTTACCAGATAGAGTGTGTGTTTATATTGGTAAGAGGACTGGATTAGGACTGGTTAAAATTTAGCACCTTATTATTTGGTCCCCTTTTTAATCTATCTTAAATTTGTTCTAGTTTTCATTGTTTTTTGCTCTCCTTTTCAATAGAGGATATATATATATATATATATATATATATATATATATATATCCTTTGTCTTTGCATAGTTTTCTTTATATGAAATCCAGAATATGTATATCTTTAGAGACAATACCCTGAATGCATAGGTTCTTGAAGTTTTGGTGGAAATGGGAACAAATAATAATGAGCGCAAGAAAGAAAAATATTCTATATTTGATTATGGTGATGACTGCATAGTTATGTTTAATATACTTCATTGTTTTATATGTGAATTGCATGACCTTTTATATGTTCTTCCATTGTAATTTTGTAATTTGGACAAAAGTAGGGAGTGGATTTGTGATAACCCCTGTTAGCTTTCAAGGAAGAAAGTGCCCAATGTTAACAAAAGGATAATGGATGTAAATGTAGTAAATGGAACACCAAATTCTACTAGAAAGCAAAACAAAAAAACAGAAACCAGTGTTTCTTAAATGTAAAATAGTGTTAGCTATCTTTAGTCATTTTTGTTTCATATATTATTAAAAAATTAAATTATTCTCAACCTCAGACATTTTTATGCTGAAATCCTCAACCATTGAGCCAATTCTCAATCAAGGCAACTCCACAAAGAATGCCTAAGGCTTTGTAATTCTTTAGGAGAGAAGTGGAGGTCTAAATTCTCCTGCAGAGAAGATGCTGGGTTTGAAGTCCATCAACTTATCCCACAGCAACACCTGGATTCCAATACTAGGGAAATGAAATATGTGCTGGGGAAAGTGGAACCAAGATCCTATCTTCCAATTCCATTTGTACTTCTTGGGCAATATATTCTTAATTGGAAAGTCTGCATGTAAGAATGCTGCTCTAGGACTCTCAGCTCCTACATACCATGCTTCCCAGAAAATAAGACGTATGCGTAAAATAAGTCCTAGCAGGCTTTCTAAGCATTTGCACAATATAAGCCTTATGCCAAAAATAAGATCTAGTGATGAGCAGGCTACGCAGCACATCTGCACAACACATGCATTTTTCTCACCTAGCCGACAGATAGTCCATCTCATCTCTCCCTTCATGACCTATCTGCAGACTCTTGATATTGCAATAAACAAATAATTCAAAGATGATTGGCGCAAAGAAATTAACAATTACATTGAAAATAGAATGACAAGAAGTCAGTGTGGAAAATTTGAGAAGCCTATCATATAAAACGTCATGATTTGGGTGAAGAATTCATGGGATAAAGTCACTGACAGTGTTGTTACCAATGCACTTTGAGCAGGTTACATGGGTAAGAGCTGCTCATTGAATGAGAGCTCTGTTGCTCAATGGGCCAATGGTTATAAAGGAAATAGAGTCATAAGAAACTCTGGACGGAATTTGGAGTTTGGAGAGTTATAATGATGTTCCAGAAGAAGATGACTTAACTATATTGGAATAAATGTAGAATGCTATACTGTATGTAAAAAAAAAATAATACATCCCCTGAAAGTGAGTCCTAGGATGTCTTCTTGAGAAAATAATAAATATAAGACTGTATTATTTTCAGGGAAACACAGTAGTATATGTATGGAAAAATAGGAGTATTAGGGAGTTAAGAGAAATATATGTAGTAGTTTGGTGTCAAATAGCATCTTTGTTTAAGTTGGATACAATATAATTGAAAGCTTTTTTATTGTTTTTTTGGGGGTACATCACTGCCCTCTGGTGGTCTTGGGAGCTTCCCAGTTTGCTCCCGGAGAGCTGTTGCTGGATTTGAACCACAAAGCCCTCAGGCCACAGTCCTGCTCTCAACCACTTAGGCCACTGGGCTCAGCCCACATTAATTTATTCTTTATGTCTTCAATCATTCTCTCATTTGTACTATTGTCTTTCCTTTTATAGGTCTTGAACTTATACTACAAACATCCCATGTGCTTGAGGGATGCTCCTTTTTCCCTTTTCTACACTTTTATTGGACAAGACACATGTGTAATTCCACTGCTTTCTCTTAAGAAAGGGATATCCTTTGAGACAAAGCTAACCACTATGCCATTATCTTCCATTTTTGCTTTTTTATGAGATTCATTGACAATTCAATTCATATAACATAAAGGTGGGCCTCACAAATCTATTGAAAAATGATAAAAATTGATTATTCAAATCAATGATTATTTATTTATTTATTATTTATATACTTATTTATTTGGGGTACTTTTTGGCATCACTGCCTTCTGGTGGTGGGAGTAGGAGGCAAAGCATTTGTTCCTGTGAAGCATTGATTATTTGTTAATGACTTTATTTAGGCCTAATATGCAAAACAAAACTCATTGTCATTGCATCAACTCTGATGAACAGCAGTGCTAGAGGGCAGAGTATCACTTTCTAGGTGGTTATGAACACTCAAACTCTCTTGTTGTTAATCATTTTATTGGGGGCTCATACAACTCTTACCACAATCCATACATCAATTGAATCAGGCATGTTTGTACATATGCCACCTTCATTCTTTTGTTTGTTTGTTTGTTTGTTTTAAGTTCATCTATATTTTGGGGGAAATTTTATTCATGCTAAATATTTCTAGGTTGATCGAGCAAAGTGTTACAGTCTCATTGCCACCATTGAGATTAATCTACAGTGATAGAAGCTAAACCTGTCTTTTTTTTCAGCCACAACTGCCATTCTCGACGTCATGGTCAGTTGTGCCCATTTGCCCCGACTGGGGCTAGCCCTCCTTCTTTTCTAGACATTTACTTTCTATTGAGCCCTTGGTATCAGCCCTTTTTAACATTTTCTCCCTGCTCCCCACTCCCACCCTCATTACTCCCTGGCAGATTGCACATTGTTATTATTTTCATCTCTCACACCAACAGCTGTCTCCTTGCCCTCATGTTTTCTGTTGTTCATCCCCCCAGTTCATTGCAATAAGGTCCTCCTTTCTCTTTTTTTCTCCCCCTTTCCCCTACATTTCTGGTATCATTATTCCCAATCTTGTTCCTGGATTCTGTGAGTCATGAACTCCCATCCCTTCCTATGTCTGTGTACATGTGTTCTCGTCTAGTCTGAAGTAGGAAGCAGCACTGGGGTCAGGGTAGTGGGGGATGAGGAAACCTCGAGGAACGAGAGGGATATATTGTGCTGCATGATGCTTTACTGCACCCTGGTGACGCATCCCTTCCCTGTGGCCCTTCTGCAGGGAGACTGTTCCACTGTCTACAGATGGACTTTAGATCTCTGTTCCAGCCCCCTTCATTCTCCACAATATCTTTTTGTTGATTTGCTTGTGTGTGCTAATGCCCATTACCTGGTTCCTATGACTCCTCATAATTACACAGGCAGTTTGCTCTTCCATGTGGACTTGCTGCTTCACTGCAGAAAGGCAACTTGTGTAACTTCAACCTTTTAAGACCCCATATGCTTTATCTTTTAATAGCCGAGCACTATTCGCCTTCTTCACCACATTTGCTTATGCTCTCCTTTTGACGTCAGTGATTGTGTTGGGAGAGTGAACATTTCACACTGCCAAATGGTTAGGACAAAGTTTTCTAACTCTTTACAGAGCAAAAACTCTCATCTAATGTCCAGGGGACAGCTGATGGTTTCACACTGCTGACTTCGTGAATAGCAGCTGAGTGCATCATCCACTTTGCCACTTATGTTCCTTAATAAGCAAAATATGATATATACCATATATGTGTGTATAAATATATATACATATATATATGACCTCAAAATGTATTGTTTGTTTGAGATAAATGGGGAATGTAATCCTGCATAGCAAATCATTTGAGACTAAAATAATTATTTAACTAGGTGGCATGGTAAAGATAGTTTATAAAGTAAGAAAATGGTTATATGTTACAAAATTAAAACTCTACATATTAAATTCACCAAATAAATATTCATTGAAAATTAAACACTGATAAAAGAATGCCACCAGAAAGAAAATTTAGATGTATTCATTACTTGTAGTGTAGGAAAACAGGGAAGTAGTCTCTTACAGATCATATTTTATATAGGCTATTCAATTCACTTCAATATCTCAACATCATTCTCCCTGACTTACTCTATTTTCAAAAAACATATGAGCAATAGAGAAAGTCCAAAAAAGAAAGGAAAAAAGAAAGAAACCTTAAAAATGCTTATCTGTGCCAATGTGACAGATGGGCATTTTGTAAGTACCTGGAAAACCTATTAATATCCATGTAAACACTGGCTCATCCATGTTCTTCCTCCTGTGAGTTCTACAATTAAAAACTGTCTAAAGTCATCACTAAAAATATAAAGATAGCACACTATGCCTTACACACACATACACACACAACAAATGTCATGCACCACAAGCCCACATATACATAGTGTGCACACAGACCATACCCTACATATACATAGAGACACACTAACTCCACACCCTGCACTTCACCCTTGGTTCTAAAAGGTAGGAAAATTAAATATACAATAAGCTTTTTCCCCATTATAAATAAATATCAGTAGACTTGAAAATCAAGTAATAAGCTCATTTGTTAACCAAAATATTTCATTTTGTACATTTACATATGAAAAAACCTATAATGTTGAATGTTATACTTAATTGTATGATTTTAATATAGATTTGTAACCTAAGTATCTATATCAATAGAAAGAAGACACTTTAAATAACATAGGCAGATACTCAGTCAATCAGAAAAAGAACTCTTATTAAATAGATAAATATCACATACCATGTTTCCAAGGGTGAAAGATTTAGAAAGCTTATAGCTCAGCCATGAATTTATGAGCTATAATTCTGCCATCCAAAGTTATCTTTTTTCATTTTATCTTAAAGGCCAAAACAGTCCTTGAAAGTCCTAAGGAGTTGCTCAGACTTGCCAAAGATGGAACTGTCCTTCCCCACTCCACGTATCTGTCAACTTGGCTGAATCATAATTCTCAGTGGTTGGTCAGTGTTTTTCATGATATGATTTGACAGTTAAGTAATGATGCGAGCTGAGAGGATTAGACAATCAGTTGTCAAAGACTGGATACAATATGAGAGGAATTTCATTGGGGTGTGTTCTGCATTACTTTTTGTCTTACATTAGACAGAAGGAGAGTAGATTAAATAGAGAAAGAGGCACCTTTGTGCTACCAAGATGAAAAAGGAAGAAAAGCTGGGGGCCAAACGTGCTCCTTTTGCCAGGGTTCTGCTAGCTCCATGGGAAGACTTCCAAAGAATATTGGGCCAACGGATGTTGTAAGGAGACAAGGACGTTCCCCTATAGTTAAAAGAGGGAAAAGAACTTTCCCAAGATTTGGTACCCTGTCTACAACCTTCTTGTTCCTTCATTGTGAAAGAGTAAGTTTCTATTTGTTAAAGCCATCTCCTAGTGGTCTTTGTATTATAGCAGCCATAGATAGCTAAGACAGATGGTCATATTTATGGGGTGCTGCTTCAATAGATTCATAAAATTCAGAAACAGTTCTGTAATTCAGTAATAGGTGTTATCTTGATGAGACTTTTTTGGAATAATGGGCATTAAAGGATATTCTATCAAAGGCTCCGATGGAATTGAGGAACTCTGACTTAATGGCAATGAGTACCATTACAGATGATGTAGATGGCAAGAAGCGGTGCATAGACATGGCAGCAGCAGGGCTGCTGATAGGAGGCAAAGTGATAGAGTGAAAGAGATCATTCACTGAGCCAGAAAGGGAGTGCCTTCAAGTACCTATAGGAAGAGATAGACCCTCTGATTAAGGGGGCAAGAGGGCTGAATGCCTTTTGGGCAAGACTTACTGTCAGACTGATGTGCCTCTTCTTACTTGTCAGTGGGGTTACGAGTAAGGTTCCAGAAGTCTCACTTTTTAACAATTTAACAATGTCCCATGGCATTTTTTAATTAAAATAAGTACATTGCAATATTATTTTTGCATTCTATGAAAATTTTTCTTGCTCCATGTATACCAATTTTTTTAATCAAGAACCCCCCTCCCCAATCCCGGTCAATGGTGCCAGTTAAAATCTGGTCGCTTTAGTTAAAAGCTTTGTACCAATTGCCTGAGAAGGATAGGGGTCCAGTGGGCCCAAGATGTATGAGGAGGAAAGGTGCAGAGAGACCAAAGAATGTAATGTCTACCATATTCATCATTCAATTTGGAAATGTGTATTTAAGATTCACAAATTCAGGTCACCAATTACTCAGTGCCAAGCAGACTGTAACTTAGTCTTTTTTAGTAAGTTTCCCACTTGAAATGTAATTTTGTCTCAAGTTGGGATTTGAACTTGGAGTTGGATTAGTTCTTTTGGGAAGATATAATGTGGTGGGAGTGTTCTGATGTGACAAAAACGTGACTTTGGGGACAAAATATGATAGATTGAATTGTGCTAACTAATTCTGTGGTTTGTCAGTTTTGTGATGCTGCATTTGCTGTTTATGTAAAGATGTAATTATCTCTTATGATGTGTTTTGATATAATCGACCAATCTACTATAAGATGATTAGAACACAAACACCTGATATGAAGTAAGGGAGCTTTCTAAAGACATGCTCTGCTGTCAGAGATAAGCATACGAGGAGAGAAGGAGAGTCCTCAGTACCACCAATGAAGAAGAGACAGAAGCAGAGCATGTTTGAACCCAGAATCTCTTCACTGTGAACCTTCTAGACCCTAAGGAAGATTGATACCAAAACACATGGAGATTTCCAAAGAATACTACCAGGCCCACAGAGATTATAAGGAGACAAGGACTTTCCCCCTAGAACTAATAGAAATAGAAAACATCCCCTAAAACTCGTCTTCTGAATTCAGATGTTTGTCCTCTTACACTCTAGTTAAAGTCCTTCACTTGTGATATTTCTATAATAGGCACTGAAAGAAGTTCACAAATTCAGGCCACCAATTACTCAGTGCCAGGCATCCTGTAACTTAGTCTTTTTAGTATGTTTCCCAATTATCACAACCATTTGCCTGGACATAAATGAAAATAATACTAATTTAGTCGACTTTGATTAACTGTCTGCAGCCAATGGCCATATGTTGTTGAATATAGTTTAATGTTCTCAGAATTTTTCAAACTTTTTCGAGCACATGAATTACCTGAATATGTGTAAAAGAAATATTTCAAAGTCTTTGGAGTCTTGGATTGATTTAACCTGACTTGGATCCTAGAAATGATTATATTTAACAACCCCCATCCCACCAGATAATTCTTAAGATTAGGCATATGTGTTCACATGTTAAATAATCCTTATCAGGTGTTGTGTTAATCTGGGTAGACTAGAGAAGCAAATTTATAAGTACTTACATGTGTATAAGAAAGAGTTTTATATACAACTCTATGCTAAGAAAACATCCCAATCCAGTCCATTCCAAGGTCATAAATCCAATATTAGCCCATCTGTTCAAGACCAGTCTATAAAGTCTTCTTCAACTCACGAAACACATGCAATTGCACTGATTACAAAATGATCACAAGACAAATGGCTAGAATGCCTTTGGATTCAATGGTATTCTAAACATCTCAATGCTATCAGGGGTCTCCAAGTGGCTGCTCTGGATTCAGTGGTCTGTTTGCATCCATGTGGCTTGTCTGCTTCAGGGCACTATGGTAGCTCTGTGGATTTTCCTTAAGGATGTCTCAAAGGACGTCAACCTTGTAAGCTGAGTGTCTCCAAAAGGAGTAAGTAAGATAGTGTCTCCAGTCTCCAAGAAGGAATGCCCACATTTCCCAGAAATCTCAGAGGAGAAAGTCATGCCTTCAGAGGTCTCATTGGCCAGCTCCAGATTGACAGGCTAGTCTCCACTCCTACACTCTTCATTCTCACACTGACACCAGGTTAGGTGACTGCCACAAATCATCCCTTGTCAATTTGACACTCTCACATTACTCTGTAACCATAGGTAATTTTCAACAAGCAATAATAAAATCACATCTGTAGTTAACAGGATAAAACTAAAATGCATACAATCCAACATGTTCCACTCTCATTTAGACACAGCATTCTATAAATGAACAAAACAAAGACTATCCTATGCCCTATAATTGCAGTTAGGTAACACCCACAACTTAATCCTATAATTCTGCGAATTTATATTCTGTAAGCCAACTACTTCATGCATTTATCCAATTTCCATAGTGCCCACTTACATCAATCCAGTGCTCTGAGACTCAAGGCCAAGTGTGTGTAAATGGGATGCTGGGACACTTGAGTTTTTTAAAAATAACTATGTGTTTAAGATTATGTATTTGTCTGACTATACTATAGATTCTGGTTTCATGTATTCACTGTTGTAAAATAAACATCACATGTATGTGCTAGAAATGAATATTGGGAATTATGCTTATAAAAAGTTTGTAAAGTCTATACTTTAAAATGCAGTGAATGCAGTCTATATTTGATTTTGTTAATATGACTGATATTTTCCAAAACGAAACCCAGAATATGTAACTGATTCACCAGGTCAGCTAAATTCTGACAACATTTTAAATACTAATATGGTGCCTGGTATTAAATTGAGAGTGCTGATAGGACATAAATCAAACCCTGAAACTTAAGATGGAAACATATGATATAAAAATCAGAAAAAGAGGGACAATGAGCCCCTAGACTCCATCAATCCATTGCTGTCACCAACACCACTCCTCCCATTTGAAAAGAAAGCTCCATTAGCAGTAAAACCATGCTTCTCTACCCACACTTGCTGAGTTCAGTCAATTGCGCAAGATGATAGGACATGTGAGGCTGTATGGAGGATTGTCTGAGGCAGCTGTCCTGCAACATATTGCTGCAGGTTGAAAGGAAACACCTTTAACACCCACTATTGATTTTAAACCTACAACTAGACTTAAGTCACAGTTAATCCCTAAAAGTGAAATCTAGATGGCGTCGCAGGAAGAGTGAAGCTTTAATCCTAAGGAACTGCTAGAGATTTCTAGTATGTACCGAATAAACCCTGGAGAATATGTATAGGTATGGTGATGAATACTAGTGGTCCAGACCTTTCAGGAGTGAAATTTAGGGTCACCTTACCAAGTCAAGGACCTCAGTGAGCTAAGTTGCTTACTAAAGAGGGTACAAAAGAAGTGATGACAAAACGATATTTCTAAACACCAGACTTGGTTAAGTTATCCATTGCAGAGAAAACACTACAATTATTATTAGGCTCTTCCTTTGTACGTATGCATCAAATATTTTTGACCTGTTCATTTATATAAAAAACAATATGTAAATGAGGTAATGTAATTATATTACTGGTATAATTTTAGGCTCAAGTATTTTTATCATTATTTTCTTTGTTTGGAGATTATGTATGATTAAAGAGAGGCATAAAAATACCAAATTGACAAGGTCTGGACTGTGGTAATTAGGTTTTGCGACACAGGGGCTACAATAGGCTCCTCAGGCATGTAGCAGTAAGTGCCCCACACCTGATGATGTCTCCCTGGTGGCATGGCCTTTTCATATCTATCTAGTCTGTGGGAGAAAGACAAGGCCTCCCATTAAATGGCCTCTACTCCAGTAAAGAGTCACAGCCATGGAAATTCACTGGAGCTGTTCTCCCACAATCCCATCCTAAGGGTCATTATCGGAACGCATTAACTCCATAAAAGTGAGTCTCAGTTTAATATAGACCAAATAACTGAATCTTGCCCTTCTTCTTGCTGATGTGGATACTTTGTCTGGTCTTTTGGGGTAGGATTTGTGCCAGTGCCCCACAATGTTGCCTGCTGTTACTGGAAGCTCTTCATGCCCCACTTTAACTTGTAATATATCAATCCACCTCTACATTCACTGGCCTCTGTATCCTACTTTCCTCCCATCCATCTTTCAGGCTTTAGGGTTCCCCAGCTCCAGGAAGCCACACATTAGGCTAAGCCTCTGGTATCGTCTCTAACAACCAAACTGGACTGACTTTCTTCTTCAATGATGGGAACCATTTTCTTGATACAGACTTTTCTCTTTGTGTATCATATGTGTCAATAGTTTTGCTTCTCTAGAAAACATAGTGCAACACACCATGGTATTTTCAATCATCTTAAAGGCATGTGATGTCTGTACAGTGAATTAGGAAGACTTTAGAAGAACTGAAGCATTTGGATGGTGATATTGGTGATAATGGCAAAATATACTATAATGATTGACATACTGCTACCTCAAAATGTAACTGTTCAAAAATAATCAACAGACTGATAATTTCCTTCAAAAATATCACAACAGTAAAAATTCTATGCAATACTTCTGCACTATACAAAGGACCATGAATCAGAATCCACTTGATGGCGACCAACCCCCAAAACATGACATCTGCCCTCCCAAATAACTCATAAAATTGAGTTCTCTTGGCTCAGAGTCTATCGTGTATGACTGATAGAAATAAAATATGATGGGGTTGAGCTCTGGTGGCATAAGTGGTTGAGTGCGGGACTGAGGCCCGTGGGCTTGGCAGTTCAAATCCAGCGGCGGCTCTCAGGAGCAGCACTGGGTGGCACCCACATCCACCAGAGGCAGGGATGCCCCCCTCCCCCCCAAAAAAAGAAATAAAGTATTTCTTTATGTTGCCAGTGTACTGCTGATCACAGACACTCATGCTGGTGCCCCTTCTGAATGAGAAAGCCTTGTGGTACTTGTAGGACCTGCTGATATTGATATTCCGTCTCCCCTCACTTTGGATTTAATCATCTTCAATAGGTCACATATTTGTTGGAAGAGGTGCTGTTGTCAAAATCATTTGCAGGACTATGAGATAAAATTCTGTTCCAGTTTAGGAATGGTGTGGAGTATAAATTCATATACAAGGAATTCTATGAAGAATTAGAAGTTCTCTGTCTTCAGAGGAGATTTCACAGAGGAGACCAGGCATGTGTGATTGATGAGTCAGTGCATTCATATAAAGCACAGAAGTATTTTCCTGATGTGGCTTAAAAATAGAAGAAAACCTGTACCAAAGCATATGAAATGGTGACTTTTTGCTTTAATATTACAAGTAAAAGCATATACAAGCTTGCTTGTGAGAGTAAAATTCATTCAATTTGTTTGTTCTTTTGATTCCTTTCATGTGGTTGCTGCTTGTATCATGTTATTACTATGGTCGAATATTTACTCTCATTAGCATTTCCATAGCAACATATGCTGTTCTCATTTAACAATGTTTTATCTTTCATTTTCATATTTTCTCCTTTATGACATCATTGCAAAGCAAGTGATTTGGATTCTGTAGAGCAAACAGAATATGTGCAATGACTTTTGCCTCAAAGGCTATTGATAAGAGCCAGGAACTGATCATTTATGTTTGGTCACAAAGACGATTTAGTAAATTCTTTAAGTATAGATAATTAAATAGCTAAAAAAATGGCTTAAAGTATGCACTTATTTTTCTCTTTGTTCCTTTAATGTCAGAGCCCTTACCCTAGATGCCCTTTTGTGTAGCCCTGCCTCAGAAGATTGAAGGGAATTCTTAGTCATTTATCATGAGACAATTATTTAGCTTTTTTTGTATTTATATTTATATGTGTGTATGTGGGTGGATGTGGCAGAATACAGAATTGTATAATATACACATGTGTATACATGTATACATATATATGATAGGTATTGGGAAGGTACAGAATTATACCCTGCAGCTTACGGTGACCTACAGACCTTGGGATAGAAAGAAAGCCTGATACTCTACTCTTTCAAATGACCAAGAGATTTTGAACTTGCCCTCCAACTTCACAGCAGCCAATTCCTTGAAATAAATCGTTTTCTTTGTCTCTCTGTATATATTCTTTTCTAGAATTCCAACTAACAAGGCAGAGTGTGAGAGTTTTTGGTTAGTGTTTGACCCACAATCTCCACCAAAGAATTGAAGTATGATATCTGATTTCCACTTTCTGACATCTTAAATAAAATAATGTCTGGTTCCAACAGAGAGCAACCCTATGCACAAGAGAACAAAACACAGCCTGGCACTCCGCCAGTCTCACAATGGTTCCCACACTTGAAACCATTGTTCCAGCCAAGGTGTGAATCCATCTGCATGAACGTCTTCCTCTATTGTGCTGCCCTTCTATATTACTCAAAGCAATGCCCTTCTCCAGGGACTGACCTTTCCTGACAAATTGTTTCAAGTATGAAGAGAAAGTCTTATCATCTTTGCCTCCAATTAGCTCTGGCACTACTTCTTCCAAGACAGATTTGTCTGTGCTTTTAGCAGTCCATAGGACTTTCAATATTCTTCTCCAGCACAATACAGTAGCATAGATTTATCATTGTTCTGCTTCATTCAATGTCAAACTTTCACATTCATATGAAACAATCGGAAATACCATTGCTTGAGTCAGGCCTACACTAGTTCTCAAAGTAACATCCCTACTTTTCAATGCTCTAAAGAGATTTTATTCAGCAGATCAGGGATCACCAAGCTTTTTAAACAGGAGGCTAGTTCACTGTTCCTCAGACTGTTGGAGGACTGCACTATAGTTAAAAAACAAAACAAACAGACAAAAATCTACGAATTCACTGTGGTCCCGGGATGAGTCAGCTGCTAAGCAGGACAGGCAGCACTGGCAAAAACACCCAGCGGCTTTAGTTTGAGGACCCCTGTGTATCCAATGCAACATGTCTTTTGAATTCTCGACTGCTGCTTCCATAAGCATTACTTTTGGATTCATGCAAGACAAACTCCTTGAAACTTCACAATATTTTCTCTTTTTCTCATGATGTTACCTATTGGTCCAGTTGTGGAAATTTTGGTCTTCTTTATGTTGAGTCATAGTCCATGCTGAAGGCTACAATCTTTGATCTTCATCATCAAATACATCAAGTCTTCCTCACCTTTAGCAAGTATATTGCAGCAAGCATATCGGAGATGGTAAATAAGTCTTCCTCCAAATTTGATACCACTTCCTATTCATCTAATACAGCTTGTCTGATGACAAGCAGTTATACAGCATGGAGATTGAATGAGAATGGTGATATTCAATAAGAATAGCAAAAGGAGGGCTGACCCCGGTTGCGTAGTGGTTGTGTGTGGGACTGTGGCCCACTGGGATAGAGTTCAATTCTAGCTCCACAGGAGCAAAGACTGGGTCCCCTACTCCCTCCACCAGATGGCAGTGATGCCCCCCCTAAAAAACAAAACAACAACAAAAGAATAGTAAAAGGATACAACCTCTCTTACACATTTCCTGGTTTAAAACATACAGCACTCCTTTATTCTATTCCCACAACTGCCTCCTCATCCACACACAAGTTCTGCATGTGCACAATGAAGAGTTCTGAAATGTCCATACTTTTCAAAGCTATTCATTGTTTACTATGATCCATGCAGTTGAATGCCTTGGTATAGTCAATAAAACACAAGTAAACATATTTCTTGCATTCTCCACTTTCAGTCATAATTCATGGATATGATCTGAACCACTGGGAGCTCCCTGTCAACTCACTGCTCCAATGATTGGTGGATGATTCCTAGTACAATCTTAGTTCATGTGTTATATAAATGTGATTGCTCTATATTTTGAGAATTCTGTGAGGTCACCTTTATTTAGTCTGGGTACAATTTGGGTCTCTTCCAAAAAGTTGAATAATTAGCTATCTTCCAAATGTATTGGCATAGTGTGCTTTCGGCGCTTCATCAGCTGTTTGAAACACTTCAGTTGGTCTCCCATAAATCCCTCAAGCTTTCAGTGGAGCTTGATCCTCCTCCTTCAGCATCCTTCATGCTTGCTCATATGCTGCTTCTTAAAATGGTGGGACGTGAAATAGGTCTTTTTGGTACACTGACTGTGTGTTTGATCGTCTTTTGCTGCTTCATACATATTTCAATATTTTGCCCACAGACTTTATTTTTTGTTTTGTTTTTTTTGGGGGGGGGCATCACTGCCCTCTGGTGGTAGGAGTAGGAGGCCCAGCCTTTGCTCCTGTGGAGCCGCTGTTGGAATTGAACCTCCATCCAAGTGGGCCGCAGTCCCGTGCACAACCACTATGCCACTGGGGCTCAGCCCACCCATAGACTCTTTCAATATTGGACCTCAAGGTTTTATTTCTTTCGGGAGTTCTTTTGGTTTAAGATACACTGAAAATGCTCTTCTTTTTTGGGTTTCCAATTCTGTCATTGCAAATTTCATTATAATATTTGACTTTTTGTTCTGGAGCTGCCGTTGAAATTTGTTCTCCAGCTCTTTTTCCCATTAGCTTTATTTACCCCAGTAGTAAGAGTGTGTTGCCGAGTCTCCTCTGACATTTACTTCAATCTTTTCTTTCTTTTAAATGATATTTTTCTTAATTCATATGTGAGCATCCTGTAGCTCATCAGCTCTTCTGCCATTCGTGTTCAATGAAGTGAGTCTGTTCTTGGGATGATCTTAAAGTTCAGATGGGATAGACTCCAAATCATTCTCTGGCTGTCTTGAAATTGCTTTAATTTTCTTCATCTTTATTTTGAACTTGCAAATGAGCAATTGATGGTTTTTTGCCTCAGTTGGCCCCTGGGCTGGTTTCAACTGATGACTTGAGCTGGCATCAAGTCTTACCATAGATGCCAATGGGAATTCTGTGGATTCCATCAGGAGAAATGACTTTTATAATCCAAATTTGTGTGGTTGAAAAAATGCATTTCCTATAAACAAATCACTGGTTTTGCACATTCTTATCATAAAATCTCCAGCTTTGTCTCTTTCACCAAGTCTTTCCAACTACTGTTAGTTCTTTGTTCTCACCTTTTGCATTCTAATCACCAATAATTATCAATGCAGCCTGATTACATATTTGATCAACTTCAGACTGAAGCCTTAGATAGAAGTCTTCAGTTTCTTCACCTCTAGCATTGGTGGCTGATGCATAAACTTAAGTGATATTTGAATTTATTGGATTTCCGTGAGGGTGGATAAGTATAACTATATTACAGATAGCATTGTCCTTCATGATTGATTTTGTAATGTCCATTTTGACAATAAATAGACCATTCTTAAATGATTGATATTAGTCCATTTCAACTCACAAATGATTTTTATCCACTTTAGTTTTCATTTTTGATGACTTCTAATTTTACTAAATTCATACTTCACATTTTCCAAGTTCTAATAATAAGCAGATCTGTTAAACTGTTTTCCCTTAATTCAAGTATTGCCCCATCAAATGAAGATTCTCAAGGCTTCTCTCACAGGCTACCTGACTTTCCTCACCATAGAATATTGCACTCTGAGAAATTAGTTACTTCCTCTCAGGCACGCTGTGAGTGTCCTCTGATGTGAGGAGTCCATTCTCTGGCACTATCTCCTACAAGATGGCACACTCTTTCATCATTAGGACCTTAGTCACTGACAATGTTTGCAAGGCATTCATCAGGTTTACAGTGACCCTTCCCTCCAAAGTGAGAATCAAAGTCTTTAATTATCTCTTCTGTCTCTTAAATTCCCCTGAAATCGCCTCACTTTGGGTGACTGTGATGGTGTTGGAAATAACAGTGACACAGCTTTCAGAATCACAGAGGTCACCACAGTACAACAAACTGACAGACAGTTATTAATTCTAAATAAGGACATAAATTTAATGAAAAATCTTCTTTAATAAATGTCTATTTCTGTATTTCTAAACATCTATTCACTGCTCTTACTAAAGTTGGATTTAGAAAGAAGAAAATAGTGCTTGTCTTTGGACAAAAGTTCCCATAGATAATCTCTAATCCTGAATTCCTAGGATTTTACAAAAAACAGAAAATTTTACCTAAAATTAAAATACAGAGATATGAGAATGTGTTAGTCTGGGCAGACTAGAGAAACAAATTCATGGAAACACATATGGATATAAGAGAAAAGCTTATATACAAGAGGAAAGAAACATTGAAAAAGCATTCCATTCCAACCCAGTCCAGTCCAAGGTCATAAATGCAACATTAGCCCATATGTCTGATAACAGTCTAGGAAGTCTCCTTCTCACTCATGAAGCACATGCAGTCGAAGCATCCCGGCACTGGCAGGGGTCTCCCCATGGCTCCTCACTTCCAGTGTTCAGGGTCCATCAACAGCATCCATTGTTGGTATAAACAACTCAGCACTGGCAGGGATCTCCATGTGGCTTCTCCAGCCTCAGAGATCTGGCTCCATCAGGGTAAGGCCAGGTGGCTCCTCCTCCAGCTCCTCTATTTCCTCGGATGCTGCCATGTAGTCTTGTCAGTCCTTCGTCTCAGAGACTGACTCCCAGAGACTGAGAGTGAATCTCTCTTCTCCAATTGTGCAATCCTGCAAGACTTCCCAGAAATCTCAGGAGAAAGCCATGCCCACATGGAGGCCTCATCGTCTACTCATTGGCTACCTCCAGATTAACAGGCTAGACTCCACCTCTACATCCCAATCATGAAATTGACATCAGGAATACATGACCGCCACTGAGACTTTTTAATGTTTTATGTGAAAGAAAATATAGTGCTTGACCAGAGAATCTATGATGACTTTGGCTACATTAAACCACTAGGAAAACTTCCAATGCTATTCTCTTTCTCAGGAAAGCTTTACCACATCCCTACCTCATCTCCTTTCCTCCCAATGCTGAATTTATTTCTTTGCTCTGTAGTTCCAGCAAGTTTGATGACATTATAAATTAACTTCATTATGTCCATGAAATTCCTGTTCAATCACTTGTATGTACTATTTATTAGCTAATTATATACTGGAGATATTGTTGTTTTTTCTAAGAATTTCCCCCGTCCATTTAAGAGCCCCTGATTAAATTCCAAGCTGTCTTTAATAAATAAAATATAAGACAATCTAAAAGAATATTTCATTGAAAATTGTTCTATATTAACAAAACTATTTATTAAAGGACCTATGTTTTTTTTGGGGGGGGAGGGGTGGTGGAGAGGCATCACTGCCCTGAAGCACTTATGATTCTCTTTGTATTCAGCATATTGTATCAGCATCTTTGCCAATGTCAGGGTAAACACCGTGAATTTATATAAATTTCTATTTTGTAATTAGCTGTGCTTCTTGAGTTAATTTATTTAAAATATTTTGGCTTTTAAATTTAAACATTTTATTATGAATATAATTTTATTTTAAAATAACTTAATTTTAACACATTTCTATCTTCTAGAACTTACAAAAGTACATTTACTATATATACTATTTTTATTTTGATCAGCCAAAGCTGATGATCAGATATGCAATTTCAAAATATATTTTTGATAATTCAGAACATTTGCTTAAGTCCCTTCTGGGGAAGACATGTTCATACTTTTGCACAGATACCCTGTGGCCTAAAAACTTGTAAGTTATTAAAATCCACTTGTTCTGAAAAAGGACTGAGTTGACTCTGCCCTTGCTGTTCTCCTGAAACACTTCTAAATTCTCTATTTCTTTCTTTAAGATGACTGACCAAAGGGAATGATCGCGCATGGGACTATCTCCCTTATGCATCCATTGCTCTTGCAGCGCAGCTCTTTGATTACCAGATAAATATTGGTTCCCGTCTTCTTTGCACACCTTTCATCCTCTGCAGTATAATTTTATATTAAGGTTTAGAGACACCACAATTGAATTGCATAAATCTACTCATTATATCATTTAAGCTTTGACTTTCTATTGTAGCCCGTGGGAAAGAAGGCCTTTCTCTACTTTGCAATCTAAATTTAAAATCTAGAAATATGACCAGATGTTCTCATTAAGTGTTAAATGAACACCACACATGTATATCATTCCTTTCTTACACATAATATGGCTCGCAATTTTAGTTTTAATTAAATATGGATTTTCCTTTCTACTTAACTCATTATCCAGATAGCTGCACTAACTGTAATAATATTCTTGGTACTCTCCAAAGCCACTGAATTTTTATAGTGCCAATGCCTCATTGTGAAACTTCAGTTAGAGAGTGTACAACATTTATGATCTCTTAACACAAGTGAGAACTCCTAAAATAAAACATTCCCTTCAAACGTGTACCCTTTCAGTGTTAGTGGCATGGGGAAAATTACCAGGGTTCTCAGAGGTGCGCACTATGATTCAGACCAAAAAAAAAAAGATTATTTGCAATTTATTCAAAAGGTTCCATAAAATATGCCCTAGGATGAACATAATGACATAGAGTTCTTCAGGTTTTTGAGCTAAGGTTTCAAGGTAAGGATGAAAGAAACCCTGATGACTGCGGCACCTCTAGTGGTTACACTTTTCACAAGGTTATTGTAGGACATCAATAGGTGTATAGCAATGTGTTTCAGCTTCAGTTATGAAAATAAAATAAACAGCAAAGCAGTTTTCATTTTGACTCATTGCTACCAATTTATATCAAAGGAAAAGCGGGCTGCACAGAGTTGTCAAAAAGTCAGCAACTAGATCAGGTGTCCGTGGTCATAGTGCCGGTGGCAATAGCAGGTGGTTGTTGAAGTATTAAAAGCAAGGTCTGTGACTCAAAACCACCAGTTGTTCCACCAGAAGAAAAAAAATGAAGCTATGTGTTCTAAAATAATTGCAGTCACAGAATTTCTATGAGTCAGATTTGACTACATGGCGGTAGTTTTTGCATTTTCTTCTTTTTTTGGGGGGCTATATTTTAGCCTAATATAGAAACAAGAAGTCCACGTGGCAACAATAGTTAAGCACTTAGCTGCTAATCAAAATGTGATTAGTCCAAGTGTAGCAGTTACTCTACAAGAGAATAACATGTTGGTCTGCTTCCATAAAGATTTACTGTCTTGAAGACCTACTAGGTCATTATAAATTAAAATCAACTCAATGGCAATACGATATGTGACACGTGACCTAGTAACATTTGCTTACAACTGCAAGGTGAGAAATCCCACCCAATTAGTGGATCCATGGAAGAGAATAAAGAAGAAAAAAGGACTAATATCTATCCATGTTAGCATTTCAATCTAGGAAAACTTATGAGGCAGCTGTGACCTGTCAAATACAGTAACTTGAAATCACAATCCACTTCACAGAACCTGACAAAAACCTGCAAAGAGAAATGCATAAGCTTCTATGAGTAGAAATAAACTTCGTGGAAATTAACAATAACAAAATAGATAGATTCATGTGCAACTACAAGAGATGTTTACAGAAAAAGATATTGAGCTAATATTGAAAAACACTTAGGTTTTTGCAGTATGACTAAGACAATAGAGGGGAAAACAGAAATAATTTTGTGCATGTGTTTTTTTACTAGACTGAAATGTGAAGTGAATTTAAAATCTTAGTCTTTTAAATTTTTAGTCAGAGATGTATAAGCTGTACCAATTGAGATGGTTTGGGTATTGACAATTATTTTTGCTATTAATCATAAATTTTCATCAATTAAGGCATAAACAAGGTTATTTCCTCAAAACTTAATGTGAATAATCTGCTGCTGTGGGCTTCATCTTCACCATTGTGCCAAACCTTCTGAAAATTACTTATACATTTGTTAACTGCTGATTTCTGTGAGATATTGCCACCAACATTTTTTCATAAAGCATCAATGACTTCACCATTCTTCTTGAAGCTTTCCCAGAAATTGATGTTTTCCTTTTCTTGCATCCAAGTTGGCATAAAAGCTTTCACAGTGACTCTATCTATAACAAAACAACACCCTGCTGGTCTTGCACCATTCTCATAATTGTTATGTTTGAGCCCATTCTTGTACCCACTATGCCAATCCATGTCTTTGATGATTTTCTATTTTTATGTTGTCTACTTCACCAAAGTATGATTCCTATTGTATAAAACTGGTCTTTCATGATCACATACCCAAAGTATGTGAGACCATCCCCACTTCCAAGATATCTTCTGGCTGTACTTCCTCCAAGACAGAAGTGTTTATTCTTTTGGTACTTCATAGTACTTTTGATATTCTTCTGCAATACAACTGCCATACTTCAAATATATCATTCCTTCTGCAGTCTTCTTCATTAATTTTCCAGCTTTCATATGAAGTAATTGAAAATATCATGGCTTGGATCAGATGCACTTTAGTCCTCAAAGTGACATCTTTACACTTTAGCACTCTACAGAGGTCTTGTTCTACATATTTGCAAAATTAAACACATTTTTTAAAATTTTGACAGCTGTTCCCATGAACATTGATTATGGATAAGGTAAAATTAAATCTTTGACATTCTCCACCTTTCATCCATCTACACCGATGATATTTATTGATGAAGTTGTGAGAAATTTTGTTTTCCTTATTTTTAGTTGCAGGCCACACTGACTGTACTTTTTTTATTAATTTGAGAAACTGGAGCTTATTCTGAAATATGAGACAGAAGAAAACAGTGGAGTTTACTACCTCCAATACTGCTCCAAAGATCCAGTGAAAATCAAGCAAACGGGGCTGAGCCCCGGAGATGGTGGCGTAGTGGTTGAGTGCGGGTCTGCAGCCTTGGCTTGGTTGCAGGCAGTGCAGGCTTGGTTGTTCAAATTCAGCAATGGCTCTCCAGAAGCAAGGCTGCATAGCTCCCACGACCACCAGAGGACAGTGATGCAAAAAAAAAGAAAGAAAATCAAGCAAATGATATACTCTAAACTATGTGTCAGAAGTAGATTTTGCTATGATTACAGCAAGAGATTAACAGGTTTTTAAAGTGGTCACAGGATACAGGCTATACTCTTTT
Organism: Nesogale talazaci; assembly: GCA_004026705.1. NCBI lineage: Eukaryota > Metazoa > Chordata > Mammalia > Afrosoricida > Tenrecidae > Nesogale > Nesogale talazaci. The sequence goes on along the minus strand of PVJH01002589.1, from coordinate 84,360 downwards.
AAAATTAATTTTTGTAGGGAGTTCTTACCAATATCATAACAATTAATATTTCAAATACATCAAGGAGTATCCTACAATTGCTCTCAATCCAATTGAAAACATTTTTTCTTCTTGAACTTCTTGATGTCAGCTCCCCTTAATCGTCCACCTCACCCTCCCAGGAAAACTTATTATTATTATTTTCCCAATAGTAATTTTTTAGTTTTTTTGCAATATCTTTCACAATCTAATATTCCTATTCACATAAAATTCTCTTCTTTGATCCCATCTATTCGGGTTATGCAATTATGAATGCTATCAGTATCCTATTTCCCATTCATCCCCTCCCTCTTTTGCCATAATTCCAGGGAACCATTATTCCTGTTCTTTCTGAAGGATTTTCTATCTTGGCTTTCAGGTACTGAATGTCCTAAAATATGCAAACAAGTACACGCAAATCTAGCATGGTCAATGAAGTAAAACAAATAAAATCCATACTAGTAAGGGGAGGAAATATTAAAGAACTAGAGGATAGGTGTGAGGATATTTTACCCCTTGCATGTGGTCCTTCCGAGGGGCACTGTCCAATTATTTTACAGGTGGGCTTGATGGGTATCTATTACTTCCACAACTCTTCAAACTGATTTGGTTGCTTGTAATTTAACTCCTGATACCTCTTTTTGGTGACACCTCATGATAACACAGTTTAGTGCTTTTTATTGTGTTTTTTGTTGCTTCTCTGCTAGATGAACAATTGTTTAACCACAAACCTTTAACACTCCAGATGCTGTATCTTTTTATTACCAGGTACCTCATCTTTCTTCACCACATTTGCTTATGCAGCCTTCCCAACAGGATCCTTGAAAACTGTACTATTTTACCATTATCAGCAAGCACTTATTTCCCATAGACTTATCTCTGGAAAATTTCCTTTGATTTAAAAATGCAAGATTATTCCATTTTTATTTTGTAGGTTGATAATGAAACTTTCTCCAATCCTGATGACCTGGCTTTCTTTTGTAGTCCAGTGTCTTGGATTATTTCCTCAGCATACAAATTGGATATGTGCTATTGGGTAGAGCTAAATACTGTTAAATACAATCCTACCATAATGGTGATCTTTCAGTTGATGCATATATAGACATAGACTGTTTAAGCATGAAGAGGGAGTAAAGAACTATACTCATAGTAAAAGTTTCCCAAAGGATGTTTGTACCTGAGTATTTAACTTACTCAATATATATAAATCAATGTTGTGTACCTTACTGAGTGCAAAGTTGTAAGAATTAGTTAGAGAGAATTATACACCTTCATGGAAAGCACCATTGGGCTTATGGACTCAGGCACAATGTCTCTGGGGACTTGGACCAAGGTCAATCCTCATCATCCAGAAAGATGATGTTCTACTTTCTACTCTAAAGAGTATTATTTGGGGTCTTAAGGGATCTGAATGATCAAACTTAGAGAAACTATTTCATTCTCCCTGTGCAGAGGAAAGAAGATTGTAGAATAAGAAAGTTACAAGGAAGCCATGAGTTTGATTTTTCTCAGACACCATGGGAACTTCCATCTCTGTGACCCTAAGATGGAAAGAACCAGATTGTGCATGGCTATCCCTATGATTGTTGAAAAAGGATTATATATGAAAGCATTCCATAGAGTGGGAAAAATGAAGTAAAAAATGTGGATCATAAAAGTTTTACTGGTCAGATAGAAATTGGCAGATTCTCTAAGACTACAAACTTTAGTTATCCTTCAGGCTTTAAAATAGTCTCACATCCATAATGCAATATTTACTTCCCCAAATGGAAAGATCTAGAAGATAGCAAAGAAATCTATCAGGTAATGAGTCTGATACTAAGTAGTTATAGTATAATCAATCAATAAGAAAAGAAGGGGAAATGTAAGCACAGGAAGAAAATAGGCTGATGATGTTGCACAGTGCGGGTGACAGTCAGTGAGAAGACTCAATTGTGCACAAAGTGTTGAAAGAAAAACTGATCAACTCTAACTGTTCATCCACTTCACAAAAATAAAAACCAAAATTCCAACATTTGAAGTGAATGCAATTTTTAAAGAAAAAAAAGTACAAAATTTATGAGTATCTTAAAGCATTGGCAGAACGTTGGCATTAAAGAAAAGATAGAGCATATTGAAAGTAAAGCAAAACTTTAAATGAGTCAAGTGGGAAAAAATGCCATTATCTATACAAAGAAAGCATTTCAAATAAATGAGGGAATTGAACTAAAAAAACAATGTCTTACTAAAAATATTTATTAAAGTATTTATCTGTATTTTAAAAGTATTTTGGGTGAATATATTAAAGCTTAATGTTCACTGTTATTAAAAGCTATATCAAGCTTTGAGAATAAAAAATGTCTTTTTAACTATCAGAGAAAATAAAGAATATTTCAGAACTTATTCACTGCCATCTGCTGTTGGTGTAAGTAAATTGCAAGGGCAGTTCCTTTGACAAATTTCACCTTCTAAGGGTTGAAATTACAAAAATATATACACAAGTAGACAAGTTTGACATTAAACATTCTAATATACTCAAAAGTATTATGAGTTAAGCAAAGACAGGCAATTAAATTATTTTCTTGTAGTGTGTTACAATGAGGCCCCAGCTTAATAAAGTAACATTTATGTTACTGAAAGTCTGTGGCACAGTAAATCCTGCTTCATTGCCAATAAACTGAAGATCAAAACAATCAACCAAGCTCCACTGGTAATAAATTGAAAGTCAGTGAAGCACAAAATGTATTACTGTTAGAATTAATTTTGGCACAAAATGGGTTGTTGAGTTTTCCCCCTTTTTTAAAGACAAATCAACCCCAAGCAAATAGTTAATAGAGTGTTGAAAGGTAAATTCAATGTGCTCATCATTTCGGGATGGGATTTTAATTTCAGATTTTATTTTTTATTTCCATTTTTGAATGTGTTTCAGAGAAATTTTTACTATGTTGTCTCTTTTTTTTAAATGATTTTATTGGGGGCTCTTACAGCTATTATAACATTCAGTACATCATCTGTATCAAACCCATTTGCACACATGTTGCCACATTCATTTCCAAACATTTTCCACTTAAGCCCTTGGTATAAGCTCCTCTTAAAAAAAAAAAAAAGCTCCCCTTTCCCCTCCCCAGTTTTTAAAATGAATCATTATAATCGGTACTCATACACATCCCCTCATAATCCATACATACATCAATTGTATGCAGATCTTATTTGCACACTTGCTTCCATCATCACTCCCAAGACATCCTCCCTCCACTTAGACCCTCTGTTCCATCTCCCCATATTTCTCTTCCTTCTTCCCCTCCATGAACCTTTAATAATTTACAAATTGCTATTTCATATCGTACACTGTCCAATGTATCTCTTCACTTACTTCCCTGTTGGCCATGCCCCAGAGAGGAAGTTCTATGTAGATCCCTGAAATCAGCTCCCCCTTTCCACTCCAACACCCCTCTACCCTCCCAGTATCACCACCCTCATTGACTCTTGTTGTCACATTCTATAATCAATATTTTCATGTGTAGTGAAGTTTGGAGCTTAACTCTTGTGGCCAATAGATTTTATATCAACTGGCTCTTGGGTGAAAATGTAGAGGTGAAAGGCAAACTGTGAATCAGGTCACAGCCTGATGATGCCTCCTTGAGTATGTGGCTCAAATATGAGAACGACACTAAGAACTTCTCTCTCTTATCCGTCCCTTCATCCTTGCTGCCACTCTGTCTGTCCCAGGTGCAGCACCTGTGGGCACCTGACCTTGAGAGTCAGCCTCCAAACTAGGAGCAGCCTAACTTATTCCCACCAAAGTTGAGTGGTCATGACTCTACATGGGACTCTGCACAGGTGAGGCAGCCATGGGTCTGTGATTTTCCTGAATCCAGATTCCCTTTCTGCATCACTGCTCTTTAGTTTTATAAGTTTGGAGAGGGATCCAACTCGCTCAGGTCTCGTGCTCTTCGATAGGACAGGGCTTGCATGCTTTCTTGATAAAATATCAATCTTATTATAAAGTTCTATCTTATACATATATGTCATTGGTTTTGTTTATCTTAACAACCCAGATGAATACAACTCAATTGTAGTTTCTAACTACATACTAGTTCAACAGGTCATTTTCAATTGTATTATAATTTATGCAACAGAGTAAGTAAGTAGCATAAGCATTCCATGATTTCTCCCTAAAGTATATCTATCAGTCAGTTATTTCCATCTGCTGATTCTAAATTTTAGCAAGAGTTTGCTTGTGAAATAATACGCTTAGTTTTATACAAAACAGAACATAATATTTTACACTTGATTTGTTTCACTTGATGTCAATATTATAAATGTTCCTCACACACACCATGCTTAAAAAATATATTGAATGTGTATGTATTCATGCATTTACCAAAGTGCTTTTTAGAAATAGCAGTCAGTTATTAGAAAGTAGGTGTTTATGAATTGTGGGAAAGAGTATATTTAAGAAGCCTGGGAGACCAGGGTTCTAGGAGGAGGGAGGTCTTCACATTTGTGAGTTAAAGAAGAATCCCAATCACATTATCATAATTGAGATTATTACCCCCCAATACCCTACCATAATAATGCTACCTTAAGGTTCCCTTTTAAAAATACTTTAATCTGATGGCTATTTGACTGGCAGCTTTATCTCCAGGAGCAGGCATGTTTCAACTGCTCTCCTCACTCAGGGGACAGTCACTCCCCTTTCCTGTCCCCAGCACTGGGGTCCAATCACTTCGCCAACTCAGGAACCTCTAAAGTTAAGGTACTGTCAACTTTGTTATGTATGTGATTACCTGAAATTTGGGGGCTTGCTTGCCTGAGATTGTTTAAGATGATGTAAGAATGCATTCTCTCCCTCCTTCCTGGTCCTGGACCCTAACACGATGGAGTTGAGTACCTCCAAATTTTGTCTTTTAATTTCTTCCCTTCAAGGACACAACTGTTGCTTAGGACCCATCTGGATGTGGGACTGGATCCCTCAATAAACATTTGTGATTGAAAACTTAACATAATTGGAATAAGTATTTTAAAAAACCTTGCCTTGGATGCTGTGAGCCATATGATGTTATCTCAATGAAGGAATCAGAGAAAGATACTTTAAAGATACTTTGGAAGTGTAGAAATGAGATAGATAAACTACACAAATTACTAAGCATCAAGATGCTGGAAGAACAGGAGAAAAGGTCACAAATGGGAAACTAAAGATTATCTCTAAGCTTCCCAATGTCTTTTTCTCTCTTTTTCTTTCGCACATTTTAGACTAGAATTCAAGCTATGTTCTCTCTCTTTTTCTTTTAATTCATGCCCCATTGTTTAAATTTCACCACTATAAATGGACATAACCTTTGGTGAAGCAGTCTCCTCCACATGTAGGTAATAATTACACTCCAATTATCTGGAAGAATAGACTCATTTTAATCTACCAGTTCATAAGTTATCACATCAGCTGAAATAGTAGTTATTATTATAAAGCAGTGGAAATAATAGTTATTATATGTAATTTATAATGTCTGATTAAATGATCTATAGAGAGAATATTTTTCTATAATTTTCTAGGTACACTGTTTGGCCATATGTATTTTTCAAAGTCTTTCTGTAAGTATAAAGATTTGTAGAAACATAATTCAAGCCCTCATTGAACTTAAATTCCCTAGGTCTATAAAACTCACAAGAGGCTCATTCCACATTTTAAAGTTCATAAACATGTCATATGGGTCATAAACTGTCTCTGGGTGGCTCACTAAGTCCATGTGAAGAAGCCATATGTCAGAGAGTGAGGCAGGACCATACTCTTCCCCAGGTTCTAGCCTGTCCAATTTATGATAGTTAGCAAAACCGCCTCCGACAATCAGTGGAAATGCTTAATTTTCAGATTGTCTCATTTACAGAAATAAAGACATTGTCATTCAAAACTTTCTCAATAAAATGCTGAGAAAGTTTACTTCTGAAACTTGTAATTTGGAGGAAGAGCAAGAAATTTCTAGTTACTGTTTTCATTCTTGGTGAGGTATCAGAGAAAATTTGACTTGTTTTGCACCATGTAATGATTCACTTTTCCTAGTTCACATACAGTGTTCCTTAATCTACAAAATTTCATCAGTTTCAGAGCTGTCACCAAAGTCTGAGCATGCTTAAAGCTTTAGCAGTAACTACTTAGCTTAAATGAAAATTCATAGTAGGTAGTCTTTAACTTGAAAGCCATTTTTCTCATAATCTAAAAATTGATTTGTTGCCAATAAATGATTGTAAATCACAAAAAGGCAACTATAATTTTACATTGATACATTTTGGGATAAATATGCTTTATTTATGTAGACCTACCAGGTTAAAGGTACTCCTTAAATTCAATTGAGAAGGGCAGCCATAATTACTTAAGGGTTCAGTTTAGTAACAAAAACATTAGCCTGTCTAATGGCTTAATCTGAGTAAACTAGAGAAACAAACCCAGGAATGTTCGTATGTATATAAGAAAAAGCTTTGTATACAATATCAATTGAATATTGAGAAAACAACCCATTCTCATCCCGATCAATTCATAAGTCTGATATTAGCCCATATGTCCAATACCAATCTATGAATTCCTCTTCAGTCTAATGTAAACACATGCAATTATGCCTAGTGCAGGAAAATCACAGGCTAGTGGGTGACCTTTATTTCAAATCCCTGTTTTTCAACAACATAAACACAAAATTTATAAATGGATTTCCCCAGTTAGAATATGCAATTATCAAACAGTCAATATTTGTGGGAATATGCTGTGGAAAGCTTCAATATCAGCAGCCAGAATGAGACCAGGGTTTACTGTCTAACAGAAAATTAATTACTAATATGAAAATTTGAGTTAATATTGAAGAAAATTAAGACAAGTCTCTAAGAACAATGTTGAGTCTATATGTGATGCTGAGTACATCCAACTTGAATTTCGGGAACATTTTGATAACAGCTTTGATTTCTTGAAAAATGTATCATTTGATATGTTGAAAGAAGGCATGATGAGCTGTGAGATAATATAAAAAATAGCACATATAAAAGAAAACAAAAGCAAAAGGTCATTGAGAAGTCAAGAAAGGAACAAATGATCCAAGTAAATGTGCAAAGAAATGAAAATTTGCTTTTGAATAAATGGAAATAATGAGGGGAAAAAAGAGTTGAATATAAATTGTGATGGGTAGGTTTATTATGCCAAGATGGCCACAGAAGATTGGTGGGTGTGTTGTGATGGCATGGCCAATGAACACACGGGATGAATTGAAGGGCAGAGATAGGAAGGGGTCAGTGAGTTCTGCCTTCTTTCTTGCTTTCGGATCTTCAGACCAGAGAGCTGCCTTGTTGGTCCTGTGCCTGGACCTCCAAGCAACACTACCCATGAGACACCTAATTGTGGACTGTGGAGCTGTGAGTTGAGGTTCCTTCAAGCCCTACTTCGCCACGCTCCTGGGATATACATCTCTTGAGCTAGGGACTGTTGTACTCTGTCATCTGGTTGACTGTTGGTGACCTGCCTGTGACCAGATAGCCCGAATTGCTCTACAGAGGACTACTCAGCGGCCCTTGAGACTTGAAGAACTGCCAGTCTTCTAGCTGCCTCATGCAAGTGAGTTGCACCGAGCAATTTGTACTGCTTTATGGATAGTTAAGTGTTTCTTTCTTATCTTATGTACCCTTCCCTCTATATCAATATATAAAAAGAATTACTAGTGTCCTGGTTTTATTTCCTTAATAGAACCCTTCCTGACACATAAATTGTCAAAGTGGTGCTGGAAATGACAAAGAATTATAAATAAATAAATGTGCAAAAACCTGGAGTTCAAAGACCGAAAAGGAAGAACATACTCAGCATATCTCAAATAGAAAGAATTGAAGAAAAAAATCCAAGTCTGCATATTCTACAGGGAGCATAATGATAGAGTAGTAAATATCAAAATACTCTGGAAGGAATACACACAATCGTTGTACCACAGAAGAGCAAGGACCAATAGTTCTGAAACAAGAAATCCAAACTGCCCTGAAGGCAGGCTTTCAAGGAGTCTACAGGAATTGACTGAACACCACTTAAAATATTTCAATAAGCTGATAAGAAATGTGGAAGACAGCTCCTTGGCTAAATGACTAGAAGTAATCCACACTTGTGCCTATTACAAAGCAAGGTGACTAAGCGGAATGTGATGTTATCAAAGAATATCTGTATCACATGCAAATAAAATTTTGCTAAATATATTTACACCTTTTAATTGCAGCAGTATATTAACAGACAGCTGCCAGAAATTCAACCAAGACTTAGAAAAGGTCATAGAATAAAGGACACAATTCTGATGTCAAATGGTTCTTGATTGAAACCAGAGAATACCAGAAAGATTTACTTGTCTCTCATTGCTTTGCAGAGACATAGACTGTGTGAATTATAACCAACCATGGAAACATTTTCAAAGAATTGAAACTCTGAAGCACATTCTTGTGCTGATATGGAACTTGTACACACAGCAATAGCTAGTCATTTGAACACAACAAAGAAACATGAAACAGTTTACAATCAAGAAAAATGTGTATCAGAGTTGTACCCTTCACTGTGTTTATTCTTTCTGTAGGCTGAGCAAATAACCCAAGAAGCAGGTCTTGGCGTCAGGATTGGCGATAGTCTTCAAAGCAGTCCCCTGTATGCAGGTGGCACAATCCTGTGATTGCAAGTGAAGATGTCTTGAAGCACTTCTTGATGATATTGAAGAGTACAGTTTCAGTATGAATTACACTTCACTGCAAAGTACACCAAAGTCATCACATCTGGACCAATAAATATTCCATATTAAATGAAGTGTAGAATGAAATTAAGGATTTCATTTTATTTAAATTCAAAATCAACCATCACAAAGTAGTGTCATAGGTAGCTTTGTTATGCCAACATGGCCAAAGAACACATGTAAGATCAATTCAGGGCAGAGATAGAAATGGCTCTGTGATCCTTACCCTTGCTCTCTTGCTCTTGGATCTTCGGACCAGCTGGCTGCCTTCTTTGTCCTGTGCTTTGATCTCCAAGCTACACTACCCATGGGAAATCTAATTGTGGACTGCTAGCTGAGAGTTGAGGTTTCAAGCCATGCTTCACCACGCTCCTGGAATATACATCTCTTGAGCTGGGAACTGTTGGACTCTTTCATCAGGCTGACTGTTGGTGACTTGCCTCAGTGTTGCTGCTTGTGGCCAGATAGCCTGATTGCTCTAAAGAGGACTACTCGATGTCCCTCAAAACTCAGACTGGCAGTGTACTAGCTGTCCCACACAAGTGAGTTGCACTGAGTCATTTGTACTGCTTTACAGATTAGTTAACTGTCTATTTTTTTTGTTAGATATCTTTCTATCTATATAAATGTATAGAGAAAATTATTAGTTTTGTTATTTGAATTATTAGTCCTTTTTTTGTTTCTCTAGAGAACCCTGACTAATACAAGGAACAATCAAGTGATCAAACTATGTATTGCATTGAGTAATTTTGGCTATATAAAACCTCCTTAAAATATTAAAGAATAAAGGTGACACTTTGAGGACTGAAACAAGTCATGGTTTTGTTTAATCCCCTCATATGCATGGGAAAGTTGAGTATTAAATGAGGAAGATCAAGGAAGAATTGGTACATTTGAGTTATGGTGTTGGTGATGAATAATGGAATTATTATAGACTGCCAGAAATATGAACGCATCTGTCTTGCATGTATAGCCACAATGCTCCTTAGAATAGAATTGTGAAGACATTTTCTTAAGTATTTTATATATTTTATCAGGAGAAACCAATCCTTGAAAAAGGATATCATTTTGGTAAAATATCAGATAAAAAATGTAGAATCAACAACTGGATGGATAGACATAGTAACTTCAATTATGAGTACAGCATTGTCCTGAGCAGTATTTCCCTTCTCTGAATACCAGATCGCTGTGATTGCTAACCAGCTCAATGGCACCTTAGATAGTTACTGCTTATTTTGCCAACCTGGCCGATAGACACCTGTGGGATTAACTGAAGGACAGAGAGATAAATGACTCAGTGAGCCTCACCTTTCCAGTTCTCCGGTCTATTGCTCTATGGTGGTCAGACCAGAGTGCAGCTGCCTTAGTCAGTTCCCTGCTTCAATTGGCAAGACTGACTTCCAGAAAGACATCCCTGAGGAGAAGCCACATGCACCTACTCTGATGTATCACCGGGTGTTGGAACAGCCGTGTGGAGACCCTTGTCAGCGCTGAGATGCTTACACGTTCACCGATTAGCCTTTCCTCCTGCAACAGGCATCATTTCATGTGTTTTGTGAGATGGAGGACTTTGTGGATTGGTTTCCGGTATACAGGCTAATGTTGGACATAGGGGGATGTTTTCTTGGTGTGCACTTACCCTTTATATGAAACTCTTTCTTATGCATATGAGTTTCTCGGAATTCGTTTCTCTAACGTGCTAGACTAACACAACACCTAACAATGGCACAGGTTCCTACATGAAGTAAACAGTCTGGACTCAGCTGGTAATGTAAAAATTGATGGTTTGAACCAATCTGATGACGTCCACTACCAAATGGAACTGAGACTGAAGATCTGTTTTCATTACTATAAGTCAGGCAAACCCTTGGATTATTCCTAGTTTGCAGCAAATAAGGTTGCTATGATTTCAAAATGATTTGATAATAACTAACAATAGCAGCAGCACCAACTTGACAAAATCAACTCTTAAATATGACTCTAACGTCTTGTGATAGTGGGGATGATGATAGTTATTATTGTGATAATGATGTTCATAATAGTAATAATTGCAAATAAAAATGAATTTTTTCTAATGAATAGATAAGTTCTTTTCATACTTAGTTTGAAATATATTTTAAGGAAACATTTTAGTAATATAAAATATACAATGAGCATATAAAAATATTTCTAGCAATTGAAAAATGCTGACATAGATTGTTATACATCACTGACAAGAATTATAAGCTTTTCCAACATTTTTGAATAATCTGTTTTAAACAAATCATAAGATATTACAATAAACATATACCATATATCATAAGATATTACAATTAACATATACCATATACCATACAATTAACAGTATACATTTTCAGAGTATTTAGTATATTTTTATTTTGATCCTATATTTGCCTAATCAAAATCAAACAATCTAAAGACAGTGAAAATGACCGAAAGAGGTACAGGAATTTTGAGAACTAGCACAAGTAGTTCTACTTAAGTTCTAAAGGAAAAATCAACTTATTAGTGCAATGAAGTCTAAAATTAATATGGTTGAATAAAGAATATTGAAAAGGGGAAATAAATTAGTAATCAGATAAAAAGTAAAATCTGATTTGAATAATCAAATGAGAGTAGTTCATAATGTAGAAGGATAGAATATAGAAAATCCTATAACTGAATGTATTGCAAAATCACTAGTTCCTGTTCTCACAGAACTTGTAAATTTACTAAATATTTAAATTTTAATTGAAAATGAAAATATATCATATACCCCAAATCAAGAAATCACTTAAAAAATAAATCACTTTGTTAAAATCTGCTTTTATATTCTCAAGTCTGTATTTAATAAATTTGTTGTCTCAAGATTGTGAACATTGTATTATCATACTTGGAAGTTAAGCTAATATGCTAGTTCAAATGCATATTAATTAAATTAATAAAATTACATAGCCATTCAGCTATTCAGGCATGTCATATATCTCCATGTATACAACTTATTATACAAATTTACCTGATTCATCATCATCAGGGTATACAACTACAAATATTACTATCTGAATGTATTACTATAAATCACAATTTGTTCCCACTTATTGAGAGGATCTGAAGGTAAGTCTTAAAAAAAAATAGACAAGTTTCTAGTCTCTCAGTGTCTTTCTCAAAGATTTGATAAATCCTTTACATTGTCTCTTACTCTAAAATAGGTTGTAGGGTTATATGCCTGTTAACTGTCTTGATTTATATGAAGCATTTATTATTTTTCATTTTCTATAAATACAACCAGGTGAATTTAGGCATGATTTCAATAAATTTTTATTGAAATTTTCTTATTAAATATGTTGCACAAACATGCTGTTTTCTTTCATTAGCTATTATAGCAATTATTGCTTCTTTTTCTTTAATAATTAAATTACCTTAAAAGCATCCTGTGCCCTGTTAATCATTCTTTTATAATGGAGGATTTTTCATAATAAAATTTTATTCCTTGATTCTCTTAGAGTAAAATGCACATCATTAGAGTTCAGCAAACACTGAATGCTTGAAATATTAATTGCCATGATAGTAATATGACATGATGTACTAGTTCACATGCAGCTGCGAAAGACTTTTTTTTAAAGTGCTAAAAACAAAAATATTGACTTCAGGGATAAGGCAAGCTTCATTTAAGTCATAGTATTTTCTACTGCTTTCTCATATGCTTGTGAAAATTGGACTATTAATATGTGATATTGTAAAATAATTGATTCCACTGTGATATAGTCTTAATAAAGAATTCTGATTTCTGTCATGGTCTTCCAGAGGGAAGACACTTTTCTTGGAAGTACTGAAAGGGTGCTTTTTAGAAACAAGGATTGTGAGACTTCCAATGTGTTTTGGACATGTTTTCCAAAGGGAACAGTACCTGGAACGGGACACCATGATTTGCAAAGTAGAGAGCCACTGAGAAAAAGGAAACCTCTTATTGAAATGGGTTTGACACTGTGCTGTAATGAGCTCAAACAAGCATTAATTATGGATATAGCTCAAGAATGAAGTGCATATGTAAAGTTCATTATAAGTCAGCATAGCCCCAATGACAGCTCACTAACAAGAAATGTGTTTAGAGTTGTATGCTTGAGTGAAAAATAATCTAAAGAAGCACACAGAAGGATTATGTATCAAATACAGACAATTTGACCTGCCTCAAATTGGGATTCAAAATTCATAGATTGTTACCTATATTACCTATTTTCTTATCCCTTTGCCTGGTGATGTCTGATTTATAAGTCATTAATTTTTACATTTTGGCTCATATCAACTTGTTTGTATTTTCTTTGGCTTTGTCCTAAACATACAAAGGAGCAATTGACAGTCTGCTGCACACACACTTCCTAGCATGGTGCTAGCTGATATTGATTTCTGTCTTTTCCATCTCATGAAGTCCACTCATATTATTGCTGTTCATATTATTTAAAAAGTCATTAGCTATGAACAAATTGTTGGTCACGCAAAATTCTATCATCCAATCTTTTTTTCATATTTTCCAACTACTGTTCTTTCCTCTTTGGTACCAAGTTTTGCATTGCAATGGCCAATAATTATCAATGGAGATTTTTCAATTTCAGAGTGAGGACATTGATATTTCTTCATCACAAACTTTGGTGATTTGTGCATAATATGAATAATAATTGTATTGATAAGATATCCTTGGAGGTGGCAGATATAATCCACAAATAGAATTATACTTCAAGATTGATTTGGAAATGTCTCTTTAGCATTGAATGCAATGCCATTCCTTTTGATTATATCATTTCTGCCATTGTAAATCATATGATGTTTTCATTCAAGTGGTCATACCCTGTCCATTTCAGTTCACTGATCTTTTCCATCCCAACTCTGACAGCTTCTAGTTTTGCTAGATTCATCCGCCACACATTCCAATTACTAATTTTATTAGCCGATTTTTCACTTGCTTCTTCTTACCTAGAATTATGCCCCATCAACAAATTAAGATCACCCAAACTGCATTCCTACAGGCTGTACTCCACTCACCATAACAGGGTCAACTCTATTTGAGAAATCAGCTATTTCTCAGTCATATTTCAAGTCTCCTCAGACTAGAGTTGCCCAATTTTATGACCCTACCGCTAATAATGTTCTGCTCCTATTCATTAGGTTTCAGAATGTGACAATATTTTAAAGCTAGGCCTATAATGTCAGCTGCTACGTCATCTGAAGTAAGCTGGTAATTCCTTCTTTATTGACCATTCTTAATCTGGAACAGTGGTTCTCAACCTTACTACAGCCATGACCCTGGAATACAGTTCCTCATGTTGTGGAGACTCCTCCAACCATAAAATTATTTTTGTTGCAACTTCATAACTGTACTTTTGCTACTCTTATGAATTGGGGGACCCCTGTGAGTCATTCAATCCCCAAAGAGTCATGAACCAAAGGTTGAGTGAGAATCCCAGATCTAGAACCTTCACTGAAATCTGTTTATTTCAGATAGCCCTGTTAACACTTGATATACCAGTGGCATAGTTTCCTCTATCACACAAACACACAGCTACCACAGTATGACAAACTGACAAACCATTTTTGGTGCCCCATATCAGTGTAAATTTAAAAGTATTGCTACAAATATTATCAGAAACTGTATTAAACAAAATATAAAGGTGTGAAGCTATGAGTTCTCAAAACAATACACTTCTAAGTGATGTTTATTCATACCTTCTCTGAAGTGCTTTCTGCTCTTTGATTTATATCACTCTAAACAAGAACTTTAGCATCTCAAAGGGAGTTAAATATCTTTCCTTTTAAACAATCTTTCAGTTGAGAGGAAAGATAGAAATATGAAACTTGAAGATCAAGGTCATAAGGTAAATGGGAAAAGGTTTCCCAAAATACTTTTCATTGTGCGACCCTTGATACTCTTGAGAAATAAGCTGGTGCATTGTGATTGTCCTGTATCCTTTGAGAAAATGTATCAAGATTATGCCCTTAGAATTGCAAAGCCCAGTACTATCACGTTTTGGGCTCCTAATCTCTCTGTCTTGGATTTAACTGGACTCTCCCACTTCCACCCAAAAAATGCCCTAAAGAGGAAAAGGCACATGTATTAGTGGAAGAACTTGCCTGTAGCCATTCACTGATCATGGAGACATGTTTAAACACATTCTGCTTGGAAACCTGGAGAAATATCTTTGGCTTAGAGTTGGAGTGCAAAATGTTGCACTGCTACTGAATAGACTTTAAAAGGAAGCTAATTCAACCTCGGGACAAGGGACCTAAAATAAATGTCCAGAAGTGGCCAGCGTTCCAGGTGGCATTTGACCAATTGTAATGTATCAGAGGGGAATTTCTGAGAGGCAAACTATGGTTGAACATGTCAGTGAGGCAGGAGGACAAAAAAGGAAATAAAGTAAAGAAGTAGGAAGTAAAATCCATACATATGTATAAATATAGAAAGGTAAAGGTATAAAAACATAAAGATGAGAATATTTTAGGCATATATACACAGATATACAACAAGAAAGCAGATGAAATTCGAACCTATATTTAATTTTATCTCAGTACAGGAACATTTTGTTCTGACATTGTGACAAAGTATGTTTTTCACCTCCCCAGCACAATCAATGAATACAAAATGGGTACATAAGCAAATGTGGTGAAGAAAGCTGATAGTGCTCACCTATTAAAATATATAGTGCCTGGGATCTTAAAGGCTTGAAATTAAACAAGTGTTCATCTAGAAGGGAAACCAAAAATCCTACATGAAGAAGCACAATAGCCTGTGTGATCATGAGCTGCCAATGGGAACTGGTATCAGAAGTTCAAAAATAAGCGATTACAATGAGGTGAAATGGTATGGACAAAAAACGCTTATAAAATAATTGGACAGTCCTTCACAGAAGGGCCACATAGAAGGGATCATATATATCCAGGGTGTAGGACAGCACTAATGAAACACATAACTATCCTGTAGCTCTTTAATGTCTCCTCCCCCGCAACTATGTATTTAGTTTTGTCTCACTAATCTTGCTAGACCTGCGTATGTATATTTTTACGATCAAAATCTTTCAGTGCAAAAATTCCAAGCTAGATAAACCTCTCAGAAACAGTAATGAGAGCAATGATTCTCTGTTGACATGGGAAGAGAGGAGGGGAATGGGTGAAGAAAGAGGGGAACTGATAGCAATGATGAATGTATAACCCCACTTGAGGGAAGTGAACAGCAGGATTGTAGGTGAATGGATACACTGGATGGTGTAAGATATGGAAAAATAAGAATTAATAATAACTGCTATTATATGATGTATTAAAGGTCAGTAGGTATGGTAGAGTGATGGAGGGAGAAGGTAAAGAAGAGCTGATATTAAAGAGTTCAAGAAGAAAGAAAATGTATTGAAAATGATGACTGAAGTTGTATAATTATGCTTGATGTAATGGAACTGTGGATCGTAATAATATCTATACAAGTTTTTAATAATTTTTAAAACTATTTTAGAAACAGGCAGAATAAAAAGAACACTGATTTCAAGGCACATTTTTCTTTACCTGCTGATAAGAAAATATTTATCTTCTGTTTATAGCAACTGAATGCCTATCCTAATTTTAACTGCTGAAAACCTTATAGTAAGACTTCAATCAGAATGAAAACATGACTATTTAAAAATAAAATCACTACTCTAGTGTGCTAATCTGGGTCGACTAGAGAATCAAAGTCATGGATACTCATATATGTTTAAGAAAGAGCTTTATAAACAAGTGCAGATGAACATTGGGAAGACATCACAGCCCAGTCAAGATCAAGTCCATAAGTTCAATTTTACCCCATACATCTGATATCAATCTAGAAATTCTGCTTCAGACTTATGAAACGTGCAAAAGAGTCCATTGTAGTTACAAACAGAAGCTAAACATGAAATCAAGCCATAAGCATTGTGTAGTAAAGTCTATTATAACTCAGAGAAATCCCATGCTTCATAGATGATACTTTCTCTCTGGGGTCAGCTTGGCCGTAATCTTTATTGAAGCAGATTGTCAGGACTTTTATCCTCAATGCCATTCCTGGTCTTTGAATCATCAGTCATTAGGTTTGTAGGTCAAACATAAACCCCGTGTGCTACATAGAACATTAATACACATAATATTTCTCTTTAAATTTCTTTATCTTTAAATACAGAATGCTTTAATATAAACATTGTAGGAATAATAATTGCATAAAAATGAAAGCACTTGACATTGGTAACATCAGGATTAAGAAAACAGACTTCCCATACATTCAAAAATGTACACATAAATTTTTGACACCTCAAAAGTAGCCTCCTCTTGAATAGATGCCTTATCCATAACAGCTGATTAATACACTTTGTATGACATATATATTGTAAATGACACCTCCATAAGAGATGCATTTTCGGGGCTGAGCCCTGGTGGCATAGTGATTGTGCGCGGGACTGTGGCCCACTGGGTTGGAGGTTCAAATCCAGCAGCAAGAGATGCATTTTCAAAAAAAATTAAAAACATATATCTTCCAAAACGGGTCAGCCAAACTTTAGCAGCCCTACTAGTAGTGCAGCCACTTAGCATTGAGATGTGAACTGCAAGATTGGCCTTTCAAATCCACCAGGTACATTGCTAGAGGAAGATGAGGCTGGCTGCCCCCCAATGACTTACTGTCCTGCAAATCTAATGTGAGCTTTCTATGAATTGAATTTGACTCTGACCATGTGCTGTATGGTGATAACTTGACAAATTTCCTTTTCTTTTGTTGCAGTGTTGTTAGGACTGATTTACTTATCTTGAAATGACTGGTGATCATAGCTATACACCTCAATCTAGGAAGCTCTTTAGGCAATTCAACTATTTCTTGTCATGTCATGTCTTTTCTCTGCTCTTGGGGAGCAATTCCACAATCACCAGATTTCAAATGGACCCGCTGGTGCTACACAAAATTTATCTTATTTCACTAAGCATGATGAAAATATATGACCTATAAGGGATGATTCTTTTTATTGGACTATGCAATGGAAGTATTCATGCAGATATGTCTAGTGTCACTCTACAATTTAACTAAAATCAGAATATGAGTCGACTTGTGCAATCCAAACATGTTCTGATCCAGAGTCAATTGGATTATTCTATAGCAACAGGGAATAACAGAATTTGTGACAGTGCAGCAGTTCATGCTTGGCTGCCAACTAAAAGGTTGATGGTTCCAATTCACAGACACTTGGTGAGAGAAAGAAGTGGCAGTCTGCTTTATCAAGATTCACAGTGCTGGCGCTGCCATGAGTTGGAAATTACCCAACAGCCCTGAGTATACTATTACTTATTTTTAAATGTCTGATCTAGCTTTAAATAAATAAATAAATAAATAAATAAATAAATAAATAAATAAATAAATGCTTTTTTGTTTGAATAATGGTAAGCATTGTTTTACAACAATATAAGATGTCCTCAGTGAATAATTATAGTTATTTAGCCTCTGTATGTACAGATGCTTGAAAGCGTATCTTTCCATAAGAATTCTTGCAATTATTAAAAGGGAGAGCTAGAGTAATGGAATGGAGAAGGGCTTTCTTAACTCAGCATGAAAATGTCCTTGTTTTATTTCTTATTCAATATATCAACCAGAGAGGCTAGGGAGGTATTATGATTTCTTGTAAATATTACAATAACCTGAATATTGTAAAATAAATGCTACTGAACCCTACTTCCAATTGCAAAGACAAATGCATATTGCTCACTTCAAATTATATTCATTTTGTCTGGTAACCCATTTATAGTATATTAAATATGAGACAGAGGAGTCAAGGTTTTTTAGCATTAACTGCAATGAGGAATTGAATTTAGTACTAAGAAGCTGATTTGTCAAAAGTTCTAATTTAAGCATTGAACAACCACAGAGTTGTTACAGTAACTTTGCCTTTTACAATTTCCATCTGTAATGCTAATCAGAATTCTGGGACTCTGATCAGTTTAACTTGCCAAGTTGTGTTAATTTATAAGATAATTTAAGATGACAGTGAGAAAATTTCCTCAAAATGCACAAATGGATTGGAAGTATTTAAAACCTTATAGCACTTACCATGTGTTCTGTAATAACTGTATGTAGGCAGAAACATGTAAATACATATAATATTTAGATTTCTTAAAATAATCACATGCAAATTGTGCTAATATATTGAGCCACAATCAAAATATGTCAAGAACACCTAAAACACGTTGCTTTTCAATTCCAGTAAAAATAAATCTGAAATTTGTCTCTTTTGATTTGTTCTCTATGTGCAATATGATTTAATACTTTTTCAAAAGAAAAAAATATCATTTATTTGTGCATTTCATCTATATGTAGTCAACTTTGAGAGTATACTAAAACTAAAAATATTTTTCTATTGTGTCTTATGATTTCACTAATGTCCCAGGATATAAATCTAATGTAGCTTTCAAAAATGTCATCTACCAACTCTGAGTTTCTTTAGTAAAGTTGATGAAAATGTTATAGGGTGGATGAGAAGCAGATATATTGAATATTTTTCCACGTACATGGTTTGAATGAGTGAGCACCATAGCAAGCATTACATATCAGGTATGAAAATGATCAGTTAAAGAAAAATTTCAGTGGGAAAACATGTGCTTAGACACTTATTTCTTCAAGGTCAAAGATTCAGTGAACCTTCAACTCTCAAAAAACACCAGCATTACAGTGGATTTGGGAAAATACTTTTGTGTTCTAGAGAAATCTCAGTTTGGCAAATAAAGGAAACAATAAGCTAAAAAATTCATATCTAAATGCCCTGAAGTCTTGCTATAACGTGACCTACTATAAGATGAATTTCTGTCTGAGGTGTTGCTATGTCAGACTTCCTCCAAGGGATTTATTAGTGTTAGTAGTAGAAGGATCTAGTTGTAAAAAAAAAAATAACCTAAAGGGGTATAATTTTGTGTCCCACTCAAAAGAAAGAAGAATATAATATGAGGAAACATTTTAAAGATTTCATAGTGATATATTATTTAATTTCCATATATAGATTTCTGTTCATTTATCTGTTCTTTAGCTATCATATGAAGTATACTTAGTATTTACAAAGTAACATTTGTAGAACATTGCACTAAAATTGAATGCAAATTGTCCATTACAGAATCTAAAGATAAACTAGGATGAAACTGGCATTTTCATCAACAAAAATATCTAGAAAATGATGACAATGAACTTCCTAAGAGTACAGACATATTTTGCTCAGGTATTTGGCATCTTTGAGGAGAATGATAACGTGAAATGTTTGAAGTGAGCTGGAGTCTTTTGCTTAAAAATATTGTTCTTACTATGATGATGAAAACAATGAAAATATTGTTCTTACTATAAAACTTAATATATATGATATTTTTCATGATAAAACACAAGATAAAGGTTTCATCACAACAGATCAAACTTTTGTGTATGTGGAGCAAGAAAAAGATGTGTATATGTCTTTACAGTAGTAGATAGCTGTGTTAGACTGGATTGATTAGAGAAACACATCCAAAGACACTTGTATACATGCAAGGCAGTGCTTTGTATCAAAGACTAGTTGCATATTATGAAAACATCCATCTCAGTTAAGATTAAGTACATAAGTCTTTCCATACTTGTCCACAAATTCCTCTTCAGATTCACCTAGTCACATGCAATGATGCAAAACACAGGAAGATCACAGGCCAATGGATGCAAAATCTTGAGGATCCAATGGAGGTGAAACATCTCAATGCTGGTGTGGGGCTCCACATGTCAGCAGTGTGGTGAAGGCAGAAAGAAGGGAAAGCGGACCTCCAGGGAACCCTTTATCTCAGTCGTCATCCAATCTAGCTGTGACCTGATTGACAGCTTAAACTCCACACTTTCACTCATAATACTCTCAAGTTGACTTGATATTATGTCTCTACCACAGTAACAGAAAGATACAGACATGGGCAGATCAGAGAGATGGTCTGCTGAAACCCCCAAAATAGTTCAATGTGAAAACCATATTTTTTTACTTTCTCTCAAATATTTACCACAAAATCAATGTTGGAGACAGTTCTCTCATTCCTAGTGACAATTCATTCTTCCTGTGTATAAATATATGTGAATGTTTCCAATTTTCTCATTCAAATGATAGAGATCATGCTTGCATACCTGTTTTCTATATATAGATATCTATAGTCAAGATATCCAGTTAAGTTAAAAGTAATATATTGAAAGACTGATAGATGATAGCTAGATAGATACACACATATTGTTTATTTGCAAGTGACTTTCATTACTACATTACTAAAAAGAATGTGTCATCTGGTGACTTGAATTACTATGCTTTCAGAGTGAAATAGATGAATTGGTAGATTTTTGTTTCCATGGATTTCATACCTGAGAAACTAGCAGCTGGTATTGTGCTATTCTCTGGTTAATCATGATCTGAGAGAGCTGGGCTTTCAGCCAGCCACCACACATCCCTGATTTAGAGAAAGCAAAGTAATACTGAACAGGACAAAAAAATCACAAGTGCCACTTTTGTAGTTTAAGCAGACATCTACTTCAATATGTCGTGCTTATCTGACATATAGATCATATATCTATGTAGATATAGATCTAATTCTGCACATCCAGATATCTTTCTGTATAGATGCCTACTTGTGTTTGATAACCTTAACTTGGTTAGGTCTGTTGTTTGTGTTAGCTTCAGTGGTGGCAACCCCCCAAAATGCTGTAGGTCCATTACCATGAAAAAGAGGAAGACAAGATGGATTCAGATGGTGCTTACAACTATGAGCTCAAAGAGAAGAATGATGATGCGAATGGCTCTGAGGAGAACCATGCTTCCTGCTGTTTTACAAAGGGCGCCTATGAGTTGGGACTCATTCACAAAGACATTTCCTCATAAGGAGGTTAGCAGCTTTATCTCGTAAAGTTCCTCACTCGTTTAACCATAGCACAATATAGAAAATGATGAAGGACTGAAGATGGTGCTTTCAAATTAGGGGTTCTTTTGTATCTTTGGAAACAACTTTTCAGAGACAACAACACATTACAAGAAGGATACTCATTTGTTTTTCAAGAAGTACACAGAATATATTGTTTTATTTTGTTTTGCTTTTTGTTCAAGATATATTCTTAAATAACCTCATCGATTCTTCTTTACTTCTTTGTGTGCTTGATTGGCATACAAATTGCACGTTGATATAAACTTCAGGGTTTGGGGCTTTGTCTTTCCTGTCTTCAGCTCCACTGCTTTGAAATTTCTCTTAAAGTTTTGAACACCTTAGTTCCGTTGGAAGAACACTGCTAGAGAGTTTTATAACTCATGAAAGATATTTAATAAGACTGAAAGCAACAATTATGAGATTGCTTACTTCATTTTCACTACTTCATCATGAAGAGTTTCTTTGTTTTAAATTATTTCATAGCTTTAACTCTAGAAGATTACCAAATTTTATTTACCATACTAAACTAAGTTTAACAACTCTTTTTTGTTTGTTTGTTTGTTTTTGTGGGCATCGCTGCCTGTGGTGGTCATGGGCGCTACCCAGTGCTGCTCTTGAAAGCCACCACTGGATTTGAACCGCCAAGCCCGCGAGCTGCAGTCCCTTACTCAACCACTTATGCCACCAGGGCTCAGCCCAACAACTATTTAAAAACAGAAAAAATAACACATTACTTGGAAGAATTACCTTATATACTCATGTATGAGCTGAGTTTTTCAGCACATTTTTAATGGAATCTTTGTGGTAAAATTAGGTATTCAAGTTGCCTTATACTCAAGTATGTGCAGTAGGTTCAGAACACTTCTTACAAATAAGAATGGCAAAAATTCATCTTAGGTGGTTTGGGATATGTTATTAGGCTGAACTAATCCCTGGAGAAGTTCATCAGGTTTGGTAGAGGACTCACATGAAAAAAGAAAGACCTTGTTGCATTTGCATTGATATAAATATATAAACAAATATACCTATATTTAAATAATTACATATATACACATATGTACACCTATGTATTGTTTCCTTTCATCTTCCTCTTTTTCTTTTTTAATTATTTAAAGAGGTATATTTGTTTATATATGTGTATCAATACAAATGCAACAAAAAAGCACATGGAATTTGGGTCTCTACAACAATCTTACCTCAGGGTAGAAATGGTTTGTTCCAATAATTTGGTATTGTATGATGCATTCCTGACTCTATTGCTGAAGAAAAAATGGGTGCTTAAGTAAATCTGGTGAGGAAAATTGATGGGGATCAGTTATTAAAAGATAGAGCATCTGGGATCTTAAAGGCTTGTTGTCAAACAAGCAACCATCTAGCATGGAAGCAACAAATCAACATGAAAGAACACAACCTGTGTGAACATGAGGTGTTGATGTGAAGAGGTATCAGAAGTCCAAAACCAAGCAACCAAATTAATGTGGCATGATGGGGATGTAGTGGAGACCTCAGATCCACTTGCAAGTTAAATAAACAGTCCCTCTCAGAAGGACCACATGGGAGGGTTGATAAATCCAAGGTGCAATATAGCAGTGATGAAGCACATAACTATCCTCTAGTTATTCTCTCCCCTACTATTATGTTTTTTTATTTGTTTTACCTCATTAAGCTAGACATACATGTGTTCATTTGTATGATTAAAATTGTTTGCTACATTAAAGTCAAGAGAGATATACCTTCAGAAGCACTAATAGAAGTGATGGCTCCCCAAGGGAACAAGAACTAGCTGTTTGGGTTGGTAGAAAGCAGGTGTAGCTGGAAGTTCTGATGACTGTATAACCCCACTCAAAGGGAGCAAATGACAGAATGGTACATAAATGGATATATTGTGTGGTGTAAAGAGTGGCAACAATTTTAAATATGAGGGGTTTTTTTTGGAGGGGAAGATGGGGATACAGAGAGCTGATATCAAGGAATTCTAGAAGAAAGAAAGTGTGTTGAAACTGTGAAAGCAATTGTAGAACTTTTGATATGACTGAACTATGGAATTTTATGATCTCTGTAAGGACTCCAAATAAAAGGAAAGGGAAAAAGAAAGACATTCACTGAGATATATTATTGACATGATGATGGTCTCAAGCATGGTAATTGTGAGGATGGTTGGGGACACAGCAGAATTTCTTTCTGTTGGACATAATGTTTCCATGAGTCAAACCCAACTTGTTAACACCTAATATGAACAGTAATATATTTATATATAGTATGACCTGCTCATACAGACACATGGGGATAAGTCAAAAAGCATTGCTTCTGGAGTTTCAGATTTTATATATGCAGGTTTATTTTAAATAGAATATACTTAAACATGTTCTTGCAATCAAGATGCCTGAAAAGAAGTTTTCTCATTAATACACTTGTCTTAGTCTCATTAGGGTGCTGTCATTAAAAAGTTTAAATCAATGGTTTTAGAGGAACATCGTGGACCAGGTACATTCAAGGTAAAAGGTCAGATCTGAAGATTTCAGTGACTATACTTGAGAATTTCAAATAGGTCGTCTTGATAGATTTTTCAAATGGAGAAAGAAGCATATTGGGGGCCAATTAGCAACATTTTGCATAAAAATGAAAACTGTTTTTAATAATAATTTTTAAAAGCCAAGAATAATATTCTGAGACATATGTCTTTTTTCTTTCATAGCAATGTATTGGCTCATTCTTCAAGGATAGCAAGATCTGTGCTATAAGAATATTATATCCATACATCCCATGGAACTGATTCTGCCCCATAAGACTGCATTTGAATTTCTGAACTCAAAAACATTCAGAAAGAACAAGATTTGAATCCCTCAAGAATATCAAAACTATATGGTACAATTATTTCTGGTATATAGTTCATTGGAGGAGTATTGTAGGAGATGGCAATACTGTCTTAAGAAGTATATAAGCCTTGAAGGAGAATATGTCAAGAAACAAAATATTTGCATCTTGATATTTTTACTCAATAAATATTTCTGTGATTTTTGTATAATACACTTAAATGTATGTTTATTTGTATGTGTATACCTTAGTTCTAGCTACAAGAAGCTTTGGGGTAGGAAATAGGAGACAATAGACTATTATATATAAAGTAACTATATTTTATAGTTAAGCTTCAAGTAGACTCAAAAAATCATTAAAATGCTCATTTTGATGAACATTCAATTGTTAAACTGGTCAAGGTTCTGCATTTAACTGATGTATTTCTTTTACAAATTTAAAAGCTACCCTATCTTAAAGATGTTAAATTAAAATAATAAAACTCTTAAATATATGTATAGATTTGAAATATGCCCCATATGTATTGGATGACATTAATATCTCAATGCATAAAAACCACCATTTAAAAAATATCATTATTGCCCATGCTACCTAATTAACAAGGAATTTTGAGCAGGGCATTTCTGTTTGAAAGCACAAACTTGAAAAAGAAATGGCTCAATAAATGTGGTAGTTATATAATCTGATATCAATTTGAGAGGATTAATGGTGAAGGGGTGGAGTTTAGCCTGTCAATCAGGCAGCTTAAGGACCTATTTTGGGGGGCTAAGGAGATAAATGGTTCGCTGGGGGCAGGATAGTCTCAGTCCCTGTGGGATATTCTTGTTGACAAGCCATGTGGAGAAGGCTGATGGCAGCCAGACACTCGGAGCTGGAGAAGTCACATGGAGATCCCTGCCAGCAATGAGATAGCTTGCAATACCATTCTAGCCAAAACACTTTTCACCCACTAACCAGTATTTATCCTGCAACCAGCAAGCACTATTGTGTCTGTTTCATGAGTATGAAGAGGAATTTATAGATTGGTATCAGATCTATGGACTAATATAAGATTTATGGACTTGATCTGCACTAGACTGGGATATTTACTCAATATTCAATTGCTTTTGTATATAAAGCTCTTTCTTATATGCATTTGAGTGTCTATGATTTGTGTCTCTAGCCTACCCACACTAGCACATTATGGTACCAGGAGTGGGGTACTAGAGAAACAAATCACAAAAATGGAGAATGGACATTTGTTTGACTTCTGCCTCATGGTAGTGTTTCTTCTTTGACTAGCAAGAAGGCAGATATGACCATGTAGTTTATTGAGATATTTTCTGGAAAGAATATGGGGAGTTAAAGTTTTGAGTATTATGTTTAATTGTAGTCTTTTGTTATTCCTATGTGAAATGGCAAAAAGTGAATGTTGCTAATGTATTTTTTGAGCTCAGTAGTAGCAACTGTCCCTTGAGTGTCTCAGAGATCATGCTGGTTAGAGAAAATGGTTGACTGAAATCAAAATGTCTGACAGAAAAGCTGGCCCTGGTTGAAGGATATGCTGTCAGAGACCTAACCCCATATTTTTGCACCAATGGAATAGTTGAGTTAAAAAATCAAGATAAGATAGATAAGGATTGGATTTGACTATTTAAAGAACTGAGTTAATATCTGATTCTACTTTGTATATACTGATTTCTTCTGCTTATTTTCATTGATATAATGATTGATAGAAATGATTACTTGGAAGTATGAAAACAGAGAGCTTGTAAGCTCACTTGCTATGAGACATAAAAATATTATCTCTAAATAGATTTATGACACCCCCTGCAAAGAAGACTGAAAAGATAAACCCCACCCAGACCTTTGGAGTACTCAGGACAGTTGCATTTCAAGAGGCTTACTTGGGGGCTGTTGACAGATTGAAGATAGAGAAACTCTGAATTTTTGAATTTTGAATTAGTGGTTTGTGCTTGAAGCAAAAAAATCTGGAACCATGAAGAAAACTCCTCTCTAGGACTGAACATCGAAGAAAGCCTGTTGACAGGCTGAAATGATGGCTAGGGGACCACCTGATCTACTTGTTGAATGGAAGTGTAAGAATTGCAGCAATAATATCTGGTCATTGACACTCCTGGACCTGGTTTATAGGAACTAGTGGAGAGGATGTGCGAGAGTTAACTGGTCTGAAGTTCATGACCTAGCACTAGGGGGCTATGTTTGCTGAGATTTTGTGATGGGGCTTGTGTTAGTATGGGAAGACCAGAGACACAAATCCCTTGAAATTCATATATATATATATATATATATATGAAAGAAGCTTACAGAAAATATCAAGTGAATATTGAAAAACTGCCCCAGCCCAGTCCAGGTCAAGGTCACAAATCCAATATTAGTTTATATGTCCAATAACAGTCTACAAAGCCCTCTTCAGACTCATGAAATACATGCAATGATGGCAAATGCATGAAGATCACAGGCCAGTGGGTGGGAAGTCTTTTAGATCTGGTGGTGGTAGAAGCATCTCAGTGTTGTCAGCAGAGTTTTCCACGTGGCTCCTCAAGTTCCCAGAGCATGGGGTCTGTCAGCATAGTGGCATCTGTCTTGTGGGTAGTGTCTCTCAGGGAGTGAGCATAGAGAGAGAAGAGATCTCATTGGTTATCCCTGAATTGACAGGCTAGACTGTACCCCTGCATGCTTTGTCCTCAAACTGACACCAGATTAAGTAGTACCACAGGGTCATGGTCTAAAGGCAAGGTGACCAATGGGTATCCTGGTCAGGCTCAGTGCGGCAGTTCGCATTGAGCTGACCAGAACCTGACCAGCAAAAAATGAAATTTTTGAGCCTGTGAACTGGTGCATATTGCTACAGACTTTATGGGTGGCCTGTCCTGATTTGACTTTGCTCATGATTGTGGATTTTACATGGTTCCAACTGCAATGCAGATTCTTCATGACACATCAAAGAATATGATTGTCTTCTCAGAGCACTGGGTTGATGTAAGTGGGCAGTAATGAAGTTGAATATCAAAACTTGGGAGGATAAGGCTTGAAGTGGCTGGCTTACAAACTATCTTAGGTGGGGGAATAAACCTAGGAAGTTTATAGGATTAAGGTGTAGGTATTACTTAACCACAATTGATTGGCATAGGATATTTTTCACTTTTTTCAGTTGTAGAATGTTATGTTTAAATGAGGGCAACACATACTGAATACTCTGCATTTCAATTTTATCCTATTAGGTACAGATATGATTTTATTATTCTTTGTTTGAAAATTGTGTATGTCTAAAGAGCTGTATTAAAATGCCCAATTGAATAGAGGTGGTCCCTGGTAGTTATACAATCTGATGACAATTTGAGAGGATTAATAGTGAAGTGCTGGAATTTTAGCCTATCAATCAGGTTGCAGCTTGAGGATCTAATTTGGGTGGCTAAGGAGAAAAGCAGCTCGCTGGAGGCAGAACACAGACTCAGTCCCTGTGAAACATTCTTGTTGATGAGCTCCATGGAGACAGGCTGACATCAGGCAGAACTTCAGAGCTGGAGAAGTCACATGGTGACCCCTGCCATCACTGAGATGCTTATACCACTGACTTTCCACAAAGCTTTCCATCCACTGACATGTGATCATTCTGCATCCAGCATCATTGCATGTGTTTTATGAGTCTGAAGAAGAACTTATAGATTGGTATCAGACATATGGGTTAATATCAGACTTATGGACATGATCTGCACTGAATTGGGATGTTTTCTCAAAATTCAATTGCTCTTGTATATGAAACTTTTTCTTGTACACATATGTCATTGAATTTTTTTCTCTAGTCTACCCAGACTAACACAATAAATATTCTCTAGTAAATAAATTAATAGAATATACCCAGAATTTCCAATTTAAGAAAAACATACTTCATACTTATTCAATGTCATTTCTGTACATACATACCACAGTGCAATGTATAATGGATGGAGAAATGAGGGAAATAGCTGATGTGGCAAATAGGAAGATAAGCTAAATAATAATTTTATGTATGATAGATTTCTTTAATGTTTTCAAATTTCTTGAAAATCAAATTGACTTTTATTAAATTAAAACACTGTGTGGTCAGTGCTATTCTTATTGGATGTCTGTAGACGTGTAAACCTGAAATTGAAAGGTCATGAACTACTAAGAATTATTTCTTTAGCAAGTGGAATAATTGTAGCTGGAACAGGGGTTATTTATTTATTTTCCATATCTAGCATTATTTCCCCCTTTCCATGAAGTCTTTATGGATTTTAACAGCATTTATAAATAATCTATTTCTATATTCATTCTGTTTTTAAAACAATCTGACATATACATTTTAGTTGATGATCTAAAATACTTAGATATTTCCTTACTTATTTGTATTTTAGTGGGAAATCTTAATTATTTTCTTTTATTTTCCGGATGACCAATTTTCTATGTTATACTATTTTTCTGACAGAAACTACTGAATTTGGTATACACAAATTTTTGTAAGCATTTATAATATTCACCATTTTATAATAACTGAATTACATTTATTTCATTTAATATATTCAAATATATCTAATTTATAATTGATGAAAAATATTAAGTTGTCTTTTCCTTTTTTTCCATGAGAATTCATACTCTGGCAGCACATAAAATCATGTCTTTTCTGATATAAAAATATATTAAAATCAGCACTTCAGTGGTACACCTGCTGCCTGTTGATAATAACCAAACAAAATGAGACAAATAAAAGCAAAAACAATTTAAAATTTACTATTGATCTAAAAGACAATAGTAAAAATACAGGTTTTGTCATAGATCTCCCAACATTGAGTCTTTTTATTGTGCAAAACTGTGGTCTCCTGAGATGAATTTTACAATGGAATTGATCATCATTTCTTGAGTTACTTTACTTCTCTTTCCTCAAGCTTTGACAAGTGTTTTCTAACTGCTTATATAAGTGGTTCTCAACATTTCTAATCATCAAGTGTCCAGATTTTAAATGGGACACCATAGACTGAGACGGGAGGGGAAAGGGTCTTGATTAAAATTTTGGTCTATATGGAGCAAAAAAAATTCATAGAATGCAAAAATAGTATTGTAATATACTTATTTTAATTTTAAAATACCATGGGCCATAGTTAAATTGTTAAAAAGTGAGATGTCTGGTCACTTTATTATGCCACACACTTTAATACAGTTCCTCATGTTGTGGTGGCTCCCCAACCATAACATTATTTTTGATGCTACTTCATAGATTTAATTTTGCTACTGTTATGAACTGGGTGACCCCTGTGAATGACGTGTTTAACTCCGGAAGACTTCACAACCCACAGATTGAGACCCACTGCCTTAGATTAAAGTTGAAGAAAAGAAATAGAACGAAATAAGAATAGTAGTAAAGGTATATGCTACATCTGCAAATTTCTCAAGTGTCTTATCCATTCCTTCAGGGTATGAAGGTAGGCCTGATAACTTCTATTGAGGCCCTTTCTCTTCCATCAGCTATTCTGACTGCATGTGGTCTTTCACATGTGCTTCTTGATGAAGTTTCCTTTTAGCTGAGTTAGTTTGGTCTTCTGGGAGTTTTTTTCTTTGGTCATACCATCTGTATTTATAAACTAATTCCTGAGCTATTATAACTATTAGGCATTTCAGCACATAGCCTTCTTGATTTTATATTCTTCCCTAATTACTCAAGTATGGTTGTCAATGTCACAATAGCACATTTTCTAAGTCAATATTAGTTAGATGTTTCCAGCCGAGCAATTTTTATGAAACATTAAAGATTCCAATTCTGTTTCGTTTTGACTACTGAAGGAAATATTTGTCTCTGGTTTTATCAGTCATGCTGTCAAATGATGGTAAAATGGAAATACAAGTGCTCCTGTAAATAGTTTCAACTAAAGAACTCATACTTGCAAATATGTGAAAGCAAAAGGGTAAAGGAAATAGTTGATTTTCAATAGCAAGGTGAGTTTGCATTAGAAAATGATCCATGGTGTTATCATCTTTTCAAACTATTAGCAGTATTGCCAAATATGAATAGAAATAGAGAATTTATTAGCAAGTCAGATTTCTCATTTTATTCTATGAGCTTGAAATGTAGAACACCAGTGGGAATACACTAAGAGCAATCAACAGAAAAGAAGCAATAGTAAAAAGGTAAGATAATCTAAGATTATAAAAAAATCACCGAGATTTATAGCTTCTGTGTTTCATTTCTCCACTATTCCAATTGTTTTAGGATATTAATTCATAGTTCTTAGAATCATGAATACAAAGAACCTTTAGATATTGGATGGCATGTATAATATTTTAAATGCAATTAAAGTAAACTTCTGAGGGAACTCTGGTGCTTCCAATATGCTACTAACAGTACTTGAAAAGTTAGGTCTAAAGTAAAATTTAGGGTTTTCCTCCTTAGGACATTATTTTTCCATATAACTCAAGCATTCTTAAAGTGAATAACTATCCTTTTAATGAAAATGTATCTTAATTTTATGCTTTCTCAAAGAAGTTACTTTCTGGAAGAAATAGTTACTTGGGTTAGATAAACTTATTAGGATAAGTTTGTGAGGAAATAGCAATCGATTAAAATACATCATTTTAAATTTCAGAATTGATGCCTATCTACAAAATATCCAATATGTACATCATGTCAGAAGTCACAGCAATAATAAATGTGTCTGGGAATATAGTCAGTGTAACAAAAAGACCAAGAACTGAGTACTGAAGATGGCTATTTTTCATTATTTTGTATCTGTTAACTCTGAGGACATTAAAGAAATGTCGAGTGTTAACTAGTGGATTTGTTAGGTAACTAAATTTAAGGATGAGGGTTGTCCCTCTCATGTTTGTAAAGGCCTCCACTGAGGAAGTTGGGAAGAAATGAGGCAACCATTAGATGCCTATGAAAACCCCAGACTGCTCTTACTCAAGCCCCCAAGCCACATGGGTGGCATACCTGGGTGGTCCAAATAAAACCCTGGCCATGACATCACCCAGGTGGTCTCAACCCAGGCAATGGGGCCAACCAATACCTAAACCACATCTTTCCCCATGGAGGGAGTGGACTGGAATAAAAGTAGGAGGTATACATTGGCACACTCTCTTCTCTCTTGCCCACGCTCTGCCCCGCCCCCCTCTGGTGTCTGCATTCTCTTGCATCTTGTTCCCTTGACCCCTTGATCTCTGGGATCCCCCCTTTCTCCCAGTTCTGCACATATGAGTTCTTTTTTTTTTCCCTTGAGGCTTCTCGTGTCCGTTTGTAACCCTTTTGAGACTGTAAAACCAGAAAGTTGTATTATTCTTCATGAAAGCTCACTAGGATGACAAAATGAGCCTCAGCATGAATTTTTTCATCATGCAAAGCCAAGAACCAAGGTGTTATCCACTGGAGAAGCCTTGCATTGCAGCAGTATGACTCAGATGAAAGCCTTTGAAATTTACCTTTAAGACTCCTCTGAGGATTTTATGGGATTCAATCCTGCTTTTTGAAGCTTCTACCATTTGAGAGTCAACTCTGTCAGCTTGCCCTGAGCCCATGTGGGATGTATGGCTGCAGAGTCCCTTTTGTCTAATTGTCATATACTTTAACTACAGATGCTAGAAAAACAGAAGCTAGTATCTTTCCACAGCACCATCTGGCCTCAGCACATTCTAGGTGATGGGGAATCCTTGCTCCCTTTCCCTTGTGACCCTGATACAACTAGAATGTTTCTGTAAAGGAATGGGGAAGTGGGCAGAGTTCCCTTATGTTAAAGCATCTATCATCTTGAGGAGCAATAAAGACTTTTGTTTTGAGCGTACACAGGATCCTCTCTGGGACCCTGAAGCTGAAGGCTCCTGCATCCCCAGGCCGGCCTCACAACCCTTGGTCCCTGAACCTGTAGAAGCTGGGGTGAAAGGTGACCCCATCAAAGTTCTACCCTTAGTAGAGGCAGTTGGGGAATTTGGGCCCAGGAAAGTTCATAAGACATGCACCCTAACTGAACTCAGGCAGATGAAAAGTGACCTAGGCAGTTCTTCAGACTGTCGCACACAGTATATAGAGAACTTTCAGCACCTCTCCTAGTCACTGACTTGGCTTAGAAGGATGAAATGATCATTCTGTGACAGACTTGGAGAAAGTGCCAGTGTGGGAGGGAGTTGGGAAATTTTCAGAAGTTTACACATGATAAATGATAAGTATTCCTTAGAAGAAAACAGCTGTGCCTCCAACTGACCCCACCTGGGATCACAATGATCTCAACCGCAGGTGAGTGTGGGAACATTTTCTGCTGTGGAGCAAGATTGGCTGTAATTCCAGGCAGGAAAAGGCCATCACCTACACTGAAGTGACAGCTATTGAGCAAAGACTTGATGAAAGCCCATATGTTTCTTAGAGTGGCTGAGAGAAGCTCTGGGCATCACACCATGATAGACTTAGACTCAGATGAAGGGTAAATCCTCCTGAGGGACACATTTCTCACATATGTTGCACCAGACGTTCAGAAGAAGCTAGAGAAGTTAGTGCAAAAGCCTGAAGAAATTACTCCAAAAGAGAAGTACACAAGTGCCAAGGCAACCTTTTACAGTAGGGACAGTGACAGGGCAGCCCACACTCAGGAGGAGAGATGGAAGAACATTAGGCATGCACAGGTACTGGCTGCCATTGCTAACCAACACCTATTGACTGCATGGTGGGTTTGCAAGATCCCTGAACAAGGCAACAAGTGCCATGTATGCTGTCACTGGGCAAGGTATTGCCTTTATTCTTCAGAATTTTTACAATATTTTATGTGGCTCTTTTACAAACTCATAAGAATGCTGAGAATGGGATAGATATGGAAACTCACCAATTTCTAGGGGATGAGAATTGTATCACAGTTGTGTCACAACTGCAGTTGTCTGAAAAGACAATAACATGGATAAGAGAGTTTTTCCTAAGAGCCCAGGAAAAGATAATTCCAACAGGAGAGAGAAGACTGAGTTCCATGGCTATAAGACAACAGAATCTTATGTAGATTTTGTGGCCTGATTGGAAAACTCTTTCCAAATGTATAAAAAAATATTCATCCAAGAAAATAAATAGTGCAAAAACTATCTTATGATTTCTCTAATAAACACTGTAAAAAATCCTTACATCTCTATGGGGAACAAGACACACTATTAGATTATCTCAGAATATGCAGGGATGTAGAGACAGTTAAATACAAGGCCGACCTCATAGCAGCTGTCTTGGCACAGTACAACAGACCAAAAGGAAAGTACTTTGATTGTTGAAGGACAGATGATCTTCAAAGAGAGTGTAGGCAGCACAGACCAATCAGTCTGGGCACAAACAGCGTGTGGAGGTTTGTTCCAGAACATTGGATCAGCACCATCAAGTTTGGGTTTAAGAGAATCTGGAATTTGCCCCCACTGTAGGAAGGGGACTCATTGGGCAAGTAAATGTCACTCAATATTCAACATTAAAGGATTGCCTTTAGATAGATTTTGAGACAAGAAAACAGAGAAAAGAACTCAATTTAAGCCCTGCCCAACAGAGTATAGAAGGAGGGTCTTTGCCTTACCCAGCAAAGGAATCTTTGAATGATGACAATCACAGGTATCCCCCAGTTTCACAGCAGGAGACCAAACAATCAAACTTCCAAAAGCCCAACCTTTGTCCTCACTGCAATAAGCTTGACTAAGCAAGAGAAGACTCAAAAGCCCTAAAACACCTGTTGATTCTCAGAGGCAGGAGCATCTGATTCAGAGTAATACAGTGCTTATCAGGAAGATTTGACCTAATTACTCAAGGAATTCAAATTGCTACTGGAATTTTTCAGAGATATGCAGAAAAGCTAAAAGCTATAATCAAATCAGAAATTACTAAGAGTGGTAATTAGGGTCTGCTACCTAATATATATATATATATATATATATATATATATACACACACACACACACACACACATGTATATATATGACAATTTTTAGGAAAGTCCAACTTAAATTCTCAAAGTTTTCAGATTGTTGCTGGAGTTACTGATCGAGATTATAAAGAAGAAAAGCAATGATAAAATCTGGTGCATCATGGTTTTTGAAGGAAGATTGCTTAAACCAATTTTTGCTTCTTTACATTTCTAGAGTAAAAATGTATACCTATTAGGAAAGAGTACTTGAGAAGTTTGACCACCCTGTAAATCAAGGGGTATTTTGGAATGCTGCTCTAGGACAACAACTGCACTCCCAAATGGATTTAGAAATCAGAGGGAAAAAGTTTTTAAATTAAATGAGGACATTGCCTTAGGGCATTTTGGATGGCCAAAGACCAGCCCATTAACTTTCTCTTCATATCAACAATGAGGAAATAGAGGAGTTACCCAAGACAGAATATTGCAAGATTGTAAAATCCTATGGTGTAAACCGATAAACTTAGAGAGAAAAAAAGTGTGGTTTGTAAGTTACTTCAAGAACAGCTGAACAAATTTATTAAAATTTTTTTCAGTCTTTCAAATAATCCTGAGTGTCGGAAGACAGTCTCACAATTAGCAATCTCAATCCTCTGAGACCTGGGAGTCAACACTTCTGTAACAATGAAGATGTTCTAACTAGTTCAAAACGTGACAAGCTAACTGCGATTGTTAGCTATGCTTGAAAGTCTCCACTGTTAAAACAGAAGGTGGAGAAGAGTAATCTTATGTGTGACAAATTTCATATAGTCACATTAAATAAAAAAGAAAAATTCTCCTTCCTGAAAGCTTATACCAAAATTAGGGCAGATAAATGTATTTCACTTCTACAAAGAAAGCTGATCTTAAGAAGACTCAAGAAGACAGGAATTGTGTTTATAATTCTGGTCCAATTGTCCTCTGAAAACAGGGCCATACATTTATGTTTTTGCTGAATAAAGCTAATGGACTTCCCTCCCCTTAGAAAGATGCAACCATATTTGGAGAAACAAGAATGACAAGAAAGAGAAGAGATCGCCCACTTTTTATCATGATTCTGTTTCCAGGTTGCTGACAACCTTAAGGAGGACTCTTTGTTTATATTTTCACAGGCAAGGGAGAGAGGTGGCTTTCTCTTCAGGCAGCAAGGCCCTGAGCAAAGGAAAGAAGCTGATGCTGCAACCTGACCCTGTCCTGTGCTCAAGGTATCCAGATCATCAAGAAGTCTTCTCAGTTACCTGAGAATGGGGATCGCTGCCTGCTGAGATATTTCTTTCATTACTGATCTATCTAAGAGACACTCTGGGACTCTATCATAGGCGAACATTTTATACAATAATGACTGAACTATTTCAGCATACAGATCTTTTCCTAAAAGATCAAGATTTTGGACTTAATCAATTAATGTTAAAATGTGATTGGAATGTAACCAGTTTCTGTGTGACCCCTTACCTATGTAATGTAACCTTGCTTAATTAGAATTTAATTAGAAAGCATTTGCAAGGGTTGAAGGGAAACACTTCATTAGATATTGATCAATTGGAAAAAGAGGATATTTTCTGTACATTCAAAGACAGACTTGAGGCATCTCCTGAATTTCGTATGATGAAACAATTGGTGAATGGTATGGGAGGGTTGGATACTCATGCTTGGATTCAAAGTATTTCTCATATGCTGGGTTCCAGTCTAACAGTGTTCATAATCATAATCCTTGTCCTGGCTCTCAGGTATTGCTTCCATAGAAAGCTAAGGCATGTGAAGGAAAATCATGTGGCCTCCTTTGCCTTTTGAACTTCATGCTTAGAGCAAACACTGTGAGGAGCAGAGAACGTAAAGAGAGTGTCTAAAGATGAATACTTTATTCCTCATTCTAAGAAACCTGGCAGGTTAGATCTGGAGAGGGAGGAGACTCACCCCTTTGTGAGTAATAGGTAAGTCCTAATCACATTGTCATGTCATTGATCCACACTTTATTCAATATATGTGGCTGACCCAAAGTTGTCTCTTACAAGCACATAGCGGATTGCTGTGTAGCCAGCAACTTTAACTGTAGAAGCAGACATTCCTATTGGCTCTATTTCTTCCCGTCGCAACTTCTAAGCCCTCTCCTACATTCCCCCAACAGCACTTTAGCATAGGAGGACTTTATCCCCTGTGCCTAGATTCAAAGTATTTACCATAAACCTGAATTTTGACTATATTAGCTTGATCATTAAAGTTGCCTTGATAGAGTTCAATATATGGAAAATAACCATGTTGATCCTATGACTCTTTTGAAATATACATATATATATATATATATATATATATATATATATATATATATAACAAAAGGGGGAATTGTGGAATTATAATTTGACTTTTCCAAAGAAGTGGCAAATATTAAAGGTTGCTTGTCAGCACATGGTGGGGGTCAGATGTTCAGAGTTATTCTCCCTGAAGGCATTAAGCTCCTGTCTGGTCCCACAAGAGGTGGGACTCACTTCTTGCTGTTAGGACAATGGGTAACTTCCCTTGAAAGCATTGGCGAAATTAAGTCTCCAGGTCAAGGGAGATCAAAGTTAGGCCCCATCATGAATATGGGATCTGCCCATTTTGTCATATGTGTGCACCCAGTCCCTCCACTTCCTATTACCTCTGCTCCCTACATCCTCCCCCACATTACATGCTATCTATAGGACAATCCCAACCTGTAATTGGGAAGTATGCATACTCCCCAGAGATATATAATCCTTGGTTAGCAATAAAGAGCCCTTTGGACCTCCCTCTCTCCCCTTGATCAACTTAACCACCCACTCTCCCCTGTTCCCTCTCTCCCTGTCTCTCCTCTTCTCTGGCTCTCTCAGTTCATGCAGTGTGCAGACCTGACTATTGAGATCATGGCCATCCAGGAGGTGATCATGCTACCATAAAGTGTGTCTTTGTTTAACACTCTCTCTTATTATCTATGAGATTATTATTATATTACATATGTGTGTGTATATATATATATATATATATATATATATATATCACCATACAATTGCTCCAATCAAACCTGTGATTAGTTGTGGGGACTGCTGTTGGAAACCTGAAGCCATCAAAGGATTATAACCCATTTTTAATAATTTCCTCCAGCATGGACTTTCTGTCTCTGTTACCTTTCCCTGTAACACCCCAATATTACCAATCAAAAAGAAAGATTGACTAGTTCAAGACCTTAGGATAATAATTGAAGCAGTAATTCCATTGCACCCAGTAGTACCTATCCTTATACACTCCAAGGGGAAATTCCTAACTCCACATAGTGCTACAGCATCCTGTACTTGAAGGATGCCTTTTTCTGCATTCTGCTGGACCCTCTGAACCAGTTCCTTTTTTATTTTTAGTGGAAATTAGAATGGGCACAGACACCAACTTTCTAGGACACTGTTGCCATTAGGCTTCCAAGATATCTCCCATATGTTTGGATAAGCCAAAGCCAGGAACAATCTATTTTTCATAGAGCACAAGTTCTAAACTTCTTGGCAGAGAGAGGCTACAGAGCCTCTGGGTCCAAGACCCAGTTGGTGCAATAAGAAATAGTATACCTAAGATTAGTACTATCAAAAGGAAAGACAGGACTGTCCTTAGAATGAGTAAGTACAATTTGTGGAACTGCATGTGCCAGAAACATGGAGACAGCGACAGTGTTTCTAGGGCTTCTTGGGTATTATAGAACCTGGATTCCCAACTACCGACTCCTGGGACAACCCCTGCATGAGAGGCTGTAAAGGAAAGTGACTTAGGACCACTCTTGTGGGTCACAGAGCAAAGGGAGGCAGTGGACCACCTTAAAGCTTGTGGTGGTCATGTGCTTATGTTAATTTCATGATTGAGATGTAGGGGTGGAGTCTAGCCTGTTAATCTGGAGATAGCCATTAAGTAGCTAATGAGGCCTCCTTGTGGGCATGGCTTTCTCCTGAGACTTTTGGGAATGGGAAATCTCGGGATATTTCCCTCGTGAAGATGAGAAGCTTTCTCTCCAGTTGTTGGGAGTTAGTCTCAGAGATGATAAATTACAGACAAGACAGAATGGTAGTGTCCAAGGAGCTGAAGGAGCCAGAGAAGCCACATGGCCTTATCCCCGATGAAACCAGACTTCTGAAGTTGAAGAAGCCATGTGGAGAGCCCTGCCAGTGCTGATTTGCTTCTACCACTACTGGATGCTGTTGATGACCCCTGAGCCCTGGAAGGGAGGAGCCATGGGGAGACCCCTGCAGCGCAAGGATTCTACACCCACTGGCCTGTGACTTCGTGAGTTGGAAGCAGACGTTATAGACTGGTATTGGGTATATGGGCTAATATCGGACTTATGAATTTGAACTGGACTGGGTTGCGATGCTTTGTTAATATCCTATTCCGCTTGTATATAAACCTACCCTTATATCCATATGCATGTCTATGAATTGTTTCTCTAGTTTACCCAGACTAACACAAGGCTCTTCTGCTCCAGGTTCTAGCACTGGGTCCCCTAAATGCAGACAAAAGGTTTTTTTTTTCCCTATATGCTCATGAGAGAAAGGGGGTAACCATTGGAGTGCTCATTTAAAAATTAGGAAGCGAGTGGTGTATTCATCAAAGAGTTTAGCGCTTAGCTGAGCCACCTGGTCACTTTGTCTACACACAATAGCGAATGGGACATTGTTAGTTCAAGAAACAGTTGGGGTTACCATAGCAGGGACTTCAGAGCCAAAGGATATCTGAAGTCCTAAAAGGTAAAGGCTATAACTACCTTTCTGATAACCACCCCTTAAGTATCAAATCCTTCTTATAGAGAACCCTGATGTCATCAAGGCTTGCAGCACTCTCAGTCCAGTTCTACCAGACTGTATCTGGTTCTCTAACGGTGGCAGCTTTGTGACCGATGGATTTTGCAGACCTGTTTATGCCACAGAT
Organism: Nesogale talazaci; assembly: GCA_004026705.1. Taxonomy (NCBI): domain Eukaryota; kingdom Metazoa; phylum Chordata; class Mammalia; order Afrosoricida; family Tenrecidae; genus Nesogale; species Nesogale talazaci. Next base: position 45,092 of record PVJH01002589.1, on the reverse strand, counting down.
TCCATTGATGAGGTCATTAGAGCTAATCCCCCACCCACTGAGTACATCAACCCAGCTAGCTGAACACATAGCTTTGTCACAGGATCTCAACCTAGCAGAGGGAAAGAAATGAACTCTGTGAACATATTCTAAATATGGGTTTTTAGTTTTCCATGCATACTTTTAAATCTGGCAGGAAAGATCTAACCACTCAGGGATGCCCTACTAAGTATGGAGACCAAATCAGGGCATTCTTAGAAATAGTCTCCAATTCTACTGAGGTGGCAGTAGTGCACTGCAGGAAAGTACCAGAAGAATGAGTCAGAAGTCACCCTGGGCAACCAAGCAGGTGACAGGAGAGCCCTGGATGCAAATCCCCTCGCCTCCATAAATCTTTAATTCCCCTAAACAAGCTTCTTCTTCCAGATTACTCTCCAAAAGAAGTGGAACAGACAAAAACTCAGGAATTCTGCCTCCAGACTCAGGGATGATGGGAGAAAGAACATCAAAATCCTACTACCACAAAGACTACAGTGGATAGTTGTAAACGTTTTCCTTAACTCCACCCATCTTTGCTATAAACTTTTCTTGACCCTGCTCACTCAACAGTTCCATGGAGCCAACTTAACCTCAACTGTCTAGTCATTAACATCTCGATGTCTCATCTGTCAAACCAGCAGTCCCCCAGTGTCACTTAGAAATCACCTTACTGAGCCTGCTCAGTGCAAGTTATCCTACCCTGTGGAAGATTGGAAGGCAGATCTTACCTGGGTTCCAGCTGTCCAAGGATTTCAATATCTTCCAGTGTTCATCTTTTAATCCACCTTTACTGGGTGTCTTGAAGCATATCCCACCCTCACTGGAAAGACTCATGACGTGTCTACAAGGTTAGTTCAGGAAGAATTCCTATATTTGGGCTTCCCAAATTGGTGTACAGTGATTATGGCCATGCTCTCATCTATCTCCCAAATCACTCAGGCAGTCTCTCAACCTATCATCTCCACTTACCCAGGAGACCTCAGTCCACAAGACAGATAGAGAGAATTAACTAACACTTAAAGCTAACCCTCACGAAACTGACACAGGAAACTCAAACGAACTGGAAAGATGAGCTGTCAATTGCTGCTATGTCTCAAAATTGCTCCATGGCAATCTACATATTTAGGGCCCTATAAAGTTTCATATGGGTGGAATTTCCTTGTAACAGAGTCAGCTATAGAGTCTGAGGTAGCTTTAATATAACAATTTGCCATACAGGTAGCCCAATACTAAAAGCCATTCCATCAGTAAGGGCTTACAAAGGTCCGAGGCAGGGGTGGGGGTGGGGGTGGGAGTGGGATGTGTGTAGGTCACAGTATGAATCTTTGGCAAATATGATGCTTAAGCTGATTAATGTAAATGAGCTTTAGGGATGATAGTGAACATTCCAAAGAGAGAAACAGATACAGAAATGCAATGGAAGGTTTAGTGTATAGAATGGGAAACCATATGATTATAATATAATCCTCATGCTCTTGTCTTGTTCCTTACTATTTGTGGCCGTCATATGCTTATGCTAATTTTATGATTGAAATGTAGGGGTGGAGTCTGGCCTGTTAATCTGGAGCTAGCCATTGAGTAGCCAATGAGACCTCTATGTGGATATGGCTTTCTCCCAAACTTCAAGGAAATCTTGCGATATTTCCCTCATGAAAATGAGAAGCTATCTTCCCCAGTGGTTGGGAGTTAGGCTGAGAGACTGTGAATCGTAGATAAGATAATATGGCAGCATCTGAGAAGCTGTAGCAGCCGGTGGAGAGACCACACGGCTTGGCCCTGATGGAGCCAGACCTGTGGAGCTGGGGCGGCCACATGGAGACCTCTGCCAATGATGAGTTACTTCTGCTGTTGATGGACCCTGAACCCTGGAAGCAAGGAGCCATGTGGAGACCCCTGCCAGCGCCAAGACTCTGCACCCATTGACCTGTGACTTCATGAGTCGGAAGGAGACTTTATAGACTGATTTCGGGCATATGGGTTAATATCGGACTTATGACTTTGAAATGGACTGGGCTCAATGTCCTGTTCCTCTTGTATATAAACCTTTTCCTTATATCTATATGCATGTCTATGAAATTTGTTCCTCTAGTCTACCCGGACTAACACACTATTTCAGTCTTGTTCAATATTTAACTGATAAAAATATGCAACTTCATTTCTAAAGTTTCTGACTAACTTTTTGGAGTCACTGATTTCTCTAGAGGATCGAAATGAACATTTCCTTTATATAGAAAGAAAATGACATTAAAAGAATATCAGTGCCTTTACTAATTTTTAAAATAAGTGAAAAGGAGGACATGCCCTTTTCAGCCTTTTAATACATATAAAATCAAGCAGATAATGATCACAGGAGTAGAGAAAAGTGCCTACACATTTTAAAATAGTTTCATATTTTTAAAAGTCTCATAGAAAATTATGATACTTTTTACTCATGTTTTAGAGTTTATGGTAAATTGTTTTCCTGATGTATATTGTATCTGACAAAAAAGAAAGAATTTTAGAGCCACCTGAAGATGATAGAAGAGGAACTTGGTAAGGTAATGGTTGTGGATTTGGCTGTGAAGCATGAAGTTAGCAGTTTGAAACCACCAGCTACTCTGCAGGAGAAAGAGGGGCTAACGACACTTGTAAAAAAGTTGCAGCCTCTTAAACACAGAATGAACAGTTCTACCCTGTCCTGCAGAGTCACTGAGTCAGAATTCACTCTTTGACAGTGAGTTTTAGTAGGATAACAGAGTAATGGTATAACTTAGAATTTGAATTATAATAATAAAATATTACATTTATTTATTTTTGAACTTACATTTATTTTTGTGTAATTTATAAGCAACATTCACATAAAATCTTAAGATATTAATGTACTTAGAAAAATGGCAATTACATCTCTAGTGGAAAATGACAGAAAAGTAAATGCTTCTAGGAAATCGGTTTAGAAAATAGCATTGAAGAGGGTACTTATCAAACTATGAAGCTCATTGAAATACGTATTATAAAGCTTGAGCTTATGTGCAGATATGCAATTTACATCATACACTGAATTTTTTTTATCAAAACTACTTGTAATTGAGAATTGGAAGAAAACATACTTTACATAAAGTCCCTGTGAATAGCCAATATTTCTGTCTGAGTCAAGTTTTAAGTTCTAAAGTTAAATATTCTCCTGCCACTATCAAGAAAAAGTTTTTGGTGAAATTTTAAAAGATTATCTAGCAATGCTTATTTCCAAATATCTAAGAACAAAAATAAGAAATCTATGCAGTCTATGTCCTATATCAGTCACAAATTACTTTGTTATTTTCCACTCCAATCTGACATTTACTAAAAATCCAATATTCTAGGATCAAACATTTATTTTAGAATACTTGATGTATATAGCACTTTACAAAGTCATATCACAAAAGTCAAACTCTATGTGCAAAGAATTTACATGTGATCAATGCAAGAGAGCACACATCACCAAGAGACAAGGCTGTGTGCAGGCAATGGCTATAGGTTTCAAATTGAAAAGATAAATGGAAAGTTTAAAATTTTGAGTACTTTCTAAAAAGAAAGTAAAGTGGAAAGTTTTTATATGCACAAGGAATAAATGAGTCAAATATGGATATCAAAATATGATTAGCTTAATACAAACTCTAAAAATGCCAAATACACTATATATTGTAGTGCTATAAATCAAGCAAAATTTGTGCATATATGTATGCAAACATATATAGTAAATGGTAACATGAGTTATATACTCATACAATGTAGCTTTAGATAATATATTAATATGTACAGGTTTTTTTCAGTGTCATGTAGTCAATGTAACAAAGGGATCAGAAACAGTTTGTATTCTACTAAAATCCAGGTTTCTATAACTTGAGGAGTGGACGTGACCAATGTAAACAATTATTCTTTAAAGCTTTGAACCCTCAAAGAGCATCACCTTTAAATCAAACAATGATCTGAATAAATTCATAAGACTGTTCTGCCTTTGGCATTAGTTTTTTTAAAGAATATGGTCAGTTTTGAAAAACAGAAGTAGCAAAGATGTGTGGGATGTGAAAAGACTTTACCCCAATTTGTCTCCCTAATTATAAGGTAAGCCGAATGACTGTACACTTGGAGGTCAACGCAACCTGCCTAGAAGTTATTCTCCCTGCAGAATTCCAGCTCTCTAAGGCAACTAGAGCATAATGTCCCCCCCTAAACAGGGCCCACTTCCTTCTGATAAGGGTAGTGGATTGTTTCCTTGAAGGAGAACCCAGGGACAAGATTGAGTCCAATCAAGGGTGACCAATCTTGAGTCTAGAACCCAGCCACCTTGTCACCTGTGTACTCCTAACCCCTCCCCTTCTTAATACACATGCACCCCTAGCTCATCCCCTTCCTGTGATGTATATGCCTATTGTACAACCCCCTCCTGCGGCATGTGTGCAATCATGCCCCTAAGTATATATAGGCCTTGGTCAGAAGTAAAGATATACACTCTCTCCTCCCTCCCCATCCTCCTGCTATCTGTGTGGATCTGGCTGCTGAGATCATGGCTGTCCCAGTGGTGGGCATGCTAGCATGAAATGTGTCTGACTCCTTTGTGTCACCTCTCTCACCTGCCTGTCTAATCATCCATGACTTTACTATGATCTTCATATATCATGACCGTACAAATGCTCCCAGACCTCCATGAATGTTAGAGGCTGGTCTCCTCTTGCACATGCTAGAGCTTTAATCAACTGAATGGAATCCAGTATGAGCACACTTATTTATCAGTTCTGTTAGGGCCCTTTTTCATGGCTCTCAAAAGTTCAAAGCCATCAAGTCTAGACCAACTCTTTGTAACTGTGGTAGCTATGTCATTGTTTGTCAATTTGAAAGGACTAAGGGTGAAGGGGTGAAGAATAGTTTTTCAATTGTATCACAGCCAATGTGGCCTCTGTATGGCTACGGCCTTCTCTGGAGGATTCTGGGAACTGGTGTATTCCTCTGTGGAGCCTCAAGACATCCTCTATCTCTCCCTGCTCACTCTGTGGGAGACATTGCAGCTGAGAAGACACATGGAACTACACTTGTGCACTAAGCTGGAGGAACCACATGGAGACTCCTGCCAGTGCTGGTGTCCACCGGATCACCATTGGATCCCAAGGCTTTCCACCCACTGGCCTGTGATCTTCCTCCATCCAGCATCATTACTTATGTATTGTGAGTCTGAGGAGAACTTTATAGATTGGTATAGGAAGTTTGGGTTAGTATAGGACTTATGAACTTGATATAGACTGGGCTTAGATATTTTCTTAATATACAATTACTCTTTATATAAAGCTCTTTCCTATCCACGTGAATCTTTCTGGATTTGTTTCTCTAGTCTACCCAGACTAATACAGTGACCATATAGGATAATATCGAACTGCCCCTGTGAGTTCGTGAGACCAATGAGATTAGAATGCCTCTCTCCCATAGATCTGCTCATGGTTTCAAATTACTGACCTAATGGATAATGGTTCTACAGGAAACCACCATGCCACCAGGGTAAATAGACAATATAATAATAAAAAGTAATTGAACGTTCCTTCATCTTTGGAACAGATTTGTCTCCATAGCTAAAATGTTATTTCAATTTGCAAAAGACATATTCAAAAATTAAATCAATTTCTATTCTTAGTTTTATATAATTTCACTTGCAATAGTAGCACCAGAGTATTCTATAATACCATAAAGATTTTGAAAATAGTATTGAATATATAGCATATCAATTTTATATATTCCATTTCATTTTGACCACTTCCAATTTTCCTATATTAATTCTTTGCACATTCCATTTCCTGAACATTAGCAGATTCTTATAGTTGTTTCTCCTTACCTTGAGCAATTCCCCATCAGCAATTGAAGATCCTGAATGATTCACTCCTGTGAACTTTACCCAACTCACTTCATCCTGGTCAATTCCACTCTGAGAGCAGTTTCTCCTCATGCATATTGTGATTGCCCCCTAACTGTAGGGTCCATCCTCTGACACTATCTCTGACCATGCTGTGTATCCATTCATTAGGCTTCAGTGCCTGACACCATTTGAAAGCTCTACATATAGCTTTTGTTTTCTCCTTCCTCTGAAGTGCTCTTAAGTAGATAAAACAAATGGAAGAAGGGTTGAGGTACAATAACTGAAAAAAAAAAAAGACTTTACAATGCAAACAAAACATTATAAATAAATTTGAAAAACCCTGGAGTTATGAAATCAAAAGGGAAGAGTATGTTGGGTATTTCTCAGTTTGGATGATCTTCACCAGAAGAAAAAAATTAAGTCTTCAATTGAAATAGTGCAGAAATCTATAGGCAAATTTGACTGATGCAGGAAGCACCAAGAAAACATAGGTGGAATGCACATGATCTACATCAAATTGTGTAGATTGATTTTCAACAATTGAACATGGTAAAATAATAATAATGGAAGAAACCTCAAGCTGAACCAAAGGAAGGCATGGATGGAAACTAAGACCCAATAAATGAAGAAATAAATGTTTCAATAAACTAGTGCAGTGCTGGAAGTATCTACTGGTCTATGCAATAACTTTCTAAGAGAGCAACTTGCTCAACTCCCTGGAGGACATATATATCCAAATCCATTCCGAAGAAAAGGTCTCCACTGAAAGTGAAAATCATTATATCATTAATCTTGCATGCATGTAAAATTTGATGAGGATTATTCAAAACTAATTAGAGCAGCACAATGTCAGAAACCTTTTGGAAATTAAGCTGGATTTACAAGAGTATCTGCAATGGCATATTGCATTGCTGTTTTCAGCTAACTCTTCTTGCTGCACATAGAGAACACCAGAGTTTAACTCTGTGTTAATAAATTATGAACAAGTGATAACCATTTCTGTTGTAACAGACTGCTAATAAATAGAATAGAATTCCAAAACTCTTAATTTTGCCCATATGTAATATATACACAGAGGAAGAGGCAATTATTCAAACAAAGCAAAGTGTTATTTTGTCAATTAAAGTCAAAAAGGTGGGTGCCAAGGTTGTAGTTATTCACCACACTTATTGAGCATGTATTCTGAGATATAATCTGAGTAACTAGAATATCTGAAGAAGAACTTGGTATCAAAGTAGGAGGAAGATTCGTTAAGAACCTCCATTATGCAGATGGTAAATCTTGCTTACTGAGAGTGAAAAATATTTGGATTACTTACAAATTAATATCAACCTATAGGTTTCGATATGATTAACTTTCTACATCAAAAACTATCACTAATAGACTACTAAGTGTCTTGTCTTCAAGACGATAAAACAAACAATCAAACAAACAAACTCACTGCCAGTGAGTCAATTTTGATTCATTAAGATCCTGCAGCGCAGGGTAGCACTACCCCTGTGTCTGAGACAGACAGCAATTATGTTATGGGAGTAAAAAAAAAAATCTTTCTCTCTCATCTTAATAAAGACAGGGATTATTAAAGTTTCCAAGGATTGCATTTGACTTGATTCCACACTCAATGGCCATGAAAGAAACAGTCTTGAACAAATCTGCGACAAAGGACTTCTTTAAGGTGTTAAACTCATAAATGTCCCTTTGAATACCACGGGTATTCAGACGAGGGTCTGGAATTTTCAACTACCTCAAATGTACGTGAAAGTTACACAAGAGGTACGAAGTTGGAGAATATTCAAAGTACTTGATTTTTGGTATTAACAAAGAGTACTGAATATATCATGGCCATCTTAAAGGACAAACAAATTCAGTATGGAAGAAATATAGTCAGAATACTCCTTAGAAGAGAGTGTGGCTAAATTTTGTGTTACATACTTTGGACATGTCATTTGGAGATACTGTCTCCAGAGAATGACATCATGCTGGGAAATTATGTGGTCAGCCAAAATGTACAAGAGTCTCATCAAAATTGATTAACACTGGCTGAAATACTAAGTTCAAGCATAGCAAAAATTATTAAGATATAGCAGGAAAATCAGTTTGCCATTTTATTTTGTTTCTCTAGTACTTAGGGTCAATTGTGTAGTGATTATGCATTGAGATGCAATCTGCTTGGTTTGTGCTTTGAAACCACCAGCAGTCCTGAGGGAGAAGACCAGGCTCCCATAAACAACTATTGTCTTGGAAGCATACAACTCATTGCTGTGAGTCAGCAATGACTTGATGACAGTGATATATTACTTTATCATATGCCAAAAAACACTATCTGGTTCTTATAGGTAATACTTTCTTCTGTATTTAAAGTTGGGATTATTTTCTTCTTTTTATTTTTGTTATGAGTTAAATGAAGGTTTGTAGAATAAATCAAAGTTTTGCATTCAACAAATTCATGCACATACTGATTCAACTCTTCCGTGATAATTTCTCAAAATGTCATAATTTGTCACACTCCCTTTCTTTATCTCCTGTTTCCATTTTTCCTTATTCCCCAACCTGCTGAACTTTATCCATTGGTAAACACAGCCATTTTAATCTTACCAACTGCTTATTCTAACATTGTGGTGAGTTAAGTCCCAGATGTGCAGGATAAATACCACAATTTATGTGACCAGTCAGCCTCCTCCCTTTTCTGAGTGTTAGTTCTGTCCCACATTTATTTTTCACATTCTATCTAGGATGTCCTAACATAACCCTTTTAACAGGTGGGTAACACTATCAGGTCCTCTCTAGTTTTTCTAGTCTTAGGATTAAACAGATTGATGTTTCTGTGATCCAATAGTCCATTGGATTATGTCCAATGTGTCTTTCATTTTTTCCTTCTTTCTTCAGGATGAAAAGAGACCAATAGCTGTACTGTTCATGAATGCTCCTGACATTCAAAGACCCCAGTGGCTGATCACCAAAGTGAATATAGGACATTTGTGTGTGTTTGTGTATGTATTTGTGTTTGAAATATGATGTGCTAATTAACTTTGATGACCCTACACACTGTTTTTTTGAGCCATCAAGACTAGTAATTCATTTTCTCAAGGTGTTTGGATAGGTTGGAGATATTTCCATAGCCTTTTCGCTGGCCTGCATCACCACATTCATGAATCTATTTGCAGCAGAGGTAAAATGCGTGCAGAAATAAACATTGGCCACTCCATGTATACCCTTGAGCATATTCTCACTCTTCCTTGCACACTTGTTCAGCTTACATGTCTACCCAGGAATCTATGCTTAGATCCCTATAGTTGCAGGATGGTGCACATAACATTTCCCTCTGTTGCCCTAAATTTGGCAAACCTCTCAGGGCCCACCCCTGCCTATAGATATATTTTATATTCTCCTCTTGTTTACTTTCTTACCTTTTGTTGAGGTCAACAGTTGTACCCACATTAACTCTTGACTTTCCATTCCTATGTTCTCAGTCACTGCCAGTAAAAATCAAATGATGTTCTTTTGAGTGTGAAAACGTATTTTTGAATTTTTATAATTGTAGTATCATAAAATATTTGTCCTTTGGGGCTTGATTATTTTCACTTAGCAGGTTCATCCATCTTGTGAAGTATTTCAAAGATACATTTCATGTGGTACTGCATTGTGGGGAAGTACCAAATTTTATTTGCTCATCCTTTCATTAGACATTTATATTGAGTCCTTTTTTATGTTACTATAAATAGTGCTCTGATAAACTTGAGTATGTGTCTATCTAGTTGTACCCTGACCTTATTTTTCTAGGATATATTACAAGTATATTGTAATATTGTATATTACAAGAATTGCTAGATCATATGGTATTTCAGTCTCTAAATATTTGAAGAAGCAGTATACAGCTGTTCACAGTTCTACCACAAATTTTCAGTCCAAAAGCAATGTATGCACATTAGGGTTTCCCTATACTCTTCCCAATATTAGTTATCTTTTTTACACCACCTTTGATATTATGAAATGTGGAATGTCATTTCTGGAACAGGTAATGATCACTGGTGAATTTCAACAAACATTCAGAGAAGAGTTAAAACTAATTCTATCCTACTATTTTAGAATATAGAAAAGGATAGAAGACCCCCGAAGTTTATGAAACAAGTATAACCTTGTTACCAAAATCAGGCAGAGATATCACTGAGCAAGAAAATCACCCATCCTGAATTTGCTCTTGGTTTAAGTATTTCTCACTTTCTTGTGAACAGAAAATTCTTCTTGGATTTATTTTAATATTGTTCATGATATTTTCTTTCTTATTCTTTATTTATTAACATTGGTTTCTTTCTCTCTTGTTTTGTTTTTATTGTTTACTTCAGGCTACCAGTTCATGAAACACAGAAGTGGATGCATAGAGAAAATAACTAATTTAATTTTTATAGGGATGTGGAGAGGTTCAGGAGCACTGGGGAGCAGATAATGAATACCAGAGAGAAGAGAGCGTATTAGAATTGATTGTGATGATGTGTATACAACTCTTTTAAAAAGAAACTTAACTATGCAAGTGTATGATATGTGAATTTTATATAAATTATCAAAAAAGAAAATTACAGACTAATATCCTTGATGAACATAGATGAAAACTTCCTCAACTATATCCAAGCCAATCAAATCCAAGAATACACTAAAAGAATGCACAGTGACCAAGTTGGATTCATATCTGGTATTCAAGGGATGGCTCAGTATTAGAGGTTGAAAGTCAATAAGGAAAATTATATATATTAAAAAGCCACTACACAAATAAAACAAAGGATGATGGTGACAAGTGTACAAATGTGCTCGATACAATGGATGGATATATGGATTGCGATAAGAGTATGCACCCTCAATAAAATGATTGCAAAAAAGAAAGCGTAATGAGAAACAAACACAAAGGACTGGAGACACATAATTATGTCTATTGAAGCAAAAATTGTACTTGACAAAAGAAGACATTTGTTCTTGATAAAAAACACTCAACAAAATAAGAAGGTAAAATCCTGACCACAATAAAGGACACAAAAATAAATTTTCCAATATTGTTCCTAACAGAGAAATTGAAAAGCAAGAATGTCTGTAATCACTAATAATATTCAATATTGTACTGGAAATCAAAGCCAGGATTACTAGACCCGAAGCGCAAATTATAGGCATCCAAATTGGCAATGAAGAAGTAAGATTCTCCCTAGTCACAGATGACGATGATATGATTATCACAGATACCCTGTGATGATATGATAATATCGCAAAGATTTCTTTAGAAAAACACTGGAATTAATTGATTCAGTAAAATTGCAGGTTACAAGATTAACCATAAACCTAGTGAAATCCTGTTATGCTAATAAAGAGGACTCTGAATAGGAAATTAGAAAAACAATAACAATTACAATAGCCACCCCAATGATGATATACTTAGAAATAAATAAAACCAGAGATACAAAATATATATTAAAAAAACCCTACAAAATACTTCTAGAGTAAATAAGAAAGGCTTGCATAAATGAAAGAATATACCATGCTCAAAGATAGGAAGATGTCATGTGGTGAAAATATCAATACTACTCAATATCAATATCAATACTGCTAATATATCTATAGATATATTATAATCCTGATGCTAAGCCCAGGATAGAAAACTAATCACCAACTCTATCTAGGAAGAAAACTGATCTCAGATACGTAACCCCAAATCAAATCGACTGCTGTCAAGTCAATTCTGACTCACAGTGACGTTGTTGGACATAGTCTACCTATGCGAGTTTCCAAAGCTGTAACTCTAAAGGGGAGTCAAAAGCACTGTCTTTCTCCTGAGGAGTAGCTGGTGGTTTAGAACTGCTGATATTGTGGATAAAAACCCAACTTCTAACCACAATGACATCTGGGCTCCTTTTAGATAATCAAAACATTGCTAAAAAGGAACAAAGTACTAGGTTTCTAATTTCCTAATCTCAAAACCTACTAAGCTGTCAAGCTTGCTACTGATAAAACATAGATATACAGACCAAAGTAATAGAACAAAAAACCGAGAATTAATCCATTTACCTAGAGACATCTGATCTTTGACAAAGCGCTAGAACATGTTAAATGAGGAAGAGATTGTTTCTTTAACAAATGAGGCTGGTAAAATTGTACATCCATTTGTAGAAAAGTGAAACCAGACCCATATTTCCCATCATATACTATAATGAACTGAAGATGGGACAAAGACTTATCTGTAGACCCTGAAATGACAAGGACCAATTAAAAATTGAAACATACTGAGGAGACCTATATATGCTATATAATATACATAAATGCACAATAAAATTAATGAAAGCCAGGGAACTGACCATTATGATCTACATATAACCTCCTCCCTGAGAGACAGAAAACAGAAAATTGGGTGAAGGTAATTTTTTCTCTCAGTGATATCTGCCTGGTTTTTTGGTAGCAAGGTTATACTTATTTCATTATATTTGGAAGTCTTCTATCATTTTCTATATTCTAAATTTTTTTATAATCTAAAAATAAATTCTATATTATTACATTGATGTAATAATAGAGCATTCCTCTATTCCTCCTAAAATAGTAGGAGTAGAATTAGTTTTAGCTATTCTCTGAATGTTTGGTGATAAAAGTTGTATGAACCCCCAATAAAATGATTCCAAAAAGAAAAAAAGTACATGAGAAATAAACAGAAATGAAGCCAAAATAGATTAGCAAGGCCTTGTAAAATTAGTATATGCACCAAAAATTTCATTAAAGAGCAAAAAGTTGCTGAGCCCTGGTGGCATAGTGGTTGTGTGCGGGACTGCGGCCCACTGGGATGGAGGTTCAATTGCAGCTCCACACGAGCAAATGCTGGGCCTCATACTCCCACCACCAGAGGGCAGTGATGACTAAAAAAAAATAAAGAGCAAAAAGTTTTTATAGGCTTGGGTGCTAGTGGAGGTAGGGCCAGAAGTGACAATGCCATTTCTCTGAGGGACATAGATCTAAAATTTAGAAAAAGCATCAACACTTCAACAAAATGAATAAGAGGAACATAATTAAGCGATATGCATAAGGCATGATAAATCACGTCACCAAAGATGTACTAACAACAACTAATAAAACAAACTAACAAGCCTACTTCTGTAGATTTGATTCTTACTCAATTGGTCCTGATCCTAGACAATGGAGTAGAATTATCCCATGCAAATCTTGAGGGAAAGAGTCTGGCACATTATTTTCTCCCTGAGAGTAGGGAGTGACTCATGGTTCTGACATTTTGGTAGCTAAGCACTTTGATCACTATACCATTGGGCCAACAACAACAACAAGACATAAAAAGTCAGGCTGAGTGGCAAAAATAATTATTATTCTGAAAGCCAGAAAGGTGAGCATTCTAACCAATACCACCTGGTTTCAGGCACCTTTCAATAGACGTGGTTATGTGCTTCTAAAAATTCACAGCTTGGAAACTCAGTGGAGGAGGTGAGTGCCACTCGGTCACATGGGGTAACCCTGAGAGGATGTAACGATACAGCTAAGACAACTCTCCTAAGAGAAAATGCAGTGCTAATACAGTTGTGCAAATGAAATTGTAACAAATAAACTTTGTTTTGAAAAAATAAGAAAATACTTTTAATTCTTCCTAGTCTTACATATGAATAAAAATTATAAGAATAGTTACTGAAAGTCATAGATATTGATGTTCCCATGCCTCTTACAATCTTGACTAATTAATTGACTGCCAGTATATTGATGCTCTCCATGGGGTCTTCAAGAGTGAATTACTTTTATGTGGACAGTGTATTCCTTCTATGTATTTTGTTCTCCATCTGGAAGCTCTGCTGAAATATGTTCAATCTGGTGTCCTTGCTGATTTGAAATATCAGTGACATAGTTTTCAGTATCACAACAGCATATAAACCACCACAGGACAACAACCTAACAGACAAGTGGTTGATGTAATATACTATTATGTCATTGATGTAATAATAGCGTATTCCTCTATTGTGTGATCTCAAATAGCCATCTTCCATTTTTGCATAATGGCAATTTCCGTAAAGCTATCCAATTGATGCTACGTTCAGTAATATCAATACATGTGAAAGTTGGACATTGACTAAGGAAGACCAAAGAACTGATGTGTTATAATTATGTGCTGTATATGTTGAATGTGATATGTTGAATTGGTGCTAAATGAAGAACATCAGATATAAAATGACTGCCAAAATAACAAATAAATCTCTTTGGAAAGTGTACAATCATACTTTGGCTATGTTACAAGAGGAAACTGAACTGGAGAAGGACATCATTCTTGTTAAAGTGGAGGGTAAGTGAAAAAGAGAATGACCCTTCAGAATATGTATTGATACAGACTGCACCTCAAAGTCACAATTGAGAGATCAGAAAAGAAATGGGCAATGTTCCATTCTTCTGAGTATAAAGTCAGGTGCTATGCACTGTAACAGGTGTCAAGTCACCTATGAATAACAGCATCTTGGTACTTGAAATCAATCAACCTGCTCTTTGGAATATACTCTATTGATAAACGATTTAAGTACTTTGGTAATTAGGTTCTTTTCTTACTAACAGACACATTTACTTTGGAAGGCAAACTTTACACAGCCAGCAGGACCAGGTGACATTTTTCTTGACCTTGAGTATGGAGATCAAGCTTTTAAAAGCTCCCGTATATGAGATTTGGGAGAAATTCCATTGGATAGTAAGGAATTCTGAGAATTGCGGTCATGATAGTGGGATCTGAGTCATGGAACTCTGAGCATACTCAATCCAGGTCTCTGTTTCTGATTCTGCACCCTTTCTCAAATAGGATTGATGAGTCTTTCTTTTTGCATGCCATGGAATCGCCAATTCATTGTGACCCACGTGGCAGAGTAGAAATGCCTCAAAGTGTTGTCTTGGATGTAGTAACTATAGACGAAGCATACTGGGTAATTGTCTGACAGAACTGCGAGTTAAAAGTACCAGACTTTTAGTCAGCAGCTGATGACCTAATGGAGGCACTTCCAGTGCTCCTGAACAATGAATAGAACTGATAACGATGAGCATAGTGTTGATGGATGTGTTTTCCAGGCATAGGAGTATGGTCTGGGAAAAACTCCTCAAGAGCAGTTGAACCAGAGTTAAGAAGAGAAAACCAGGGTGCCTAGAAACAAAGATTAGAAATAAAATATATGCCAAAGAGACCAAGAGGAGCGAGGGGCTTCACTGTGCTTTATTGTAAATTGCTTTGAACTATAAACTACTTTGAAATGTAATAGCCATTGTTTATTTTGCTGAACTTCATCTTTTACGAAGTGGCATGAAAGATCCCGGTGTGGCACAGTTTGTGTCTGATGTCTAACCTATTATTTAGCAATGCCAACTCACCCAGTTCACATTTGAAAGAAAGGTCTACAGTATATTTTCATAAAGATCACTAACAAGAAAACTCTGTGGCACAGTTCTAGTCTATAAAAATTGAGGACACCATGAATTGGAGTCAGCCATAAAGCAAAAAGTACTCATTTTTGTTTCTTAAATAAGGAAAACAATGCCTTTATTTTAAAATATCAGGATTTATGGATAGAATGATTCCAACCCTTTGGCACAGAATTTCCTGTACTGATTACTCTGTAGTATTCATAGTACTAAGAAAAATGTAGTTTTATTAAACTCACTTTTCCAGCTTATGTTTTTCATGATTTCACTTTTACTAATCAATTATTTAATGCTTTTTTCTTTTATTATTTTTTATCTTAGAATATTAGTTCGACCATGTCCTAGAAAAGTGTATTAGAGCATCTGTTCTAAGGTTTGGTACACTGAAAATCCCAAATTCATTGGCAGGGTTCTCAGATAAGTTAAGCCTTCATTGAACTTTTGCTTATGGTTAACCAAGAATTTAGGTAACCTTGTCCTCTTGCAGAGTACACTGGAAAGTAGATTACCTGCACCCCTTTCCATTTAGCCCAGGGAAGGGTAGTTTTTCTTAGGGGGTTTGTCTGGGTGTCCGTGATTTATCACGATCCTGGGATGTCATTCAGGGAGGTCACAGAGTCATGATTAATGTCCTATCAATCATGTCCTAACTGCCTTGATCAGAAGGTGCCACAGTCATGTGAGTAAAGTTATATCAATTGTACCCTCACTGTCTTGATCAGAAGGCTCTGTACTAATGTTTTAATAGCCCTTCTCTTCAACAATGGGCACTTTCCAATAATGGTCTTCTTTCTACTTCTGTAGTCCTACCTGTAATTGTGATTCATTCATCTGTCTCCAATCAAGCATTTGTGATAGCTGCTTTTGTTCTATGCCCCATTCTATCTTCCTACTTGTGAGTTTTCTCATGCTATTTTGACATCATACTAATGATCTCCCTCGTTCAGATTATGTGTCTATACCTCCGCATTGTCTTTGTTCATGTTGGCGCTCTCATTAAGTCAATGCTGACATAAAGCGACCTTCCTGTGGGTTTTTGAGACTGTAACTGTGTGCAGGAGCAGAATGCTCCATCTTCCTCCTGTGGAGTGGCTGTAGTTTCAAGCTGATGATATGAGGTTCTTAACCCAAGGGGTACCCACTACACAACCATGTCTTCTGGGCTTGTTCCCTGAAAACTTGAAAAATATTTTCCTTGAATTATTTTTGAGATTGAAGTCTGTTTTGTATACTGAAGGAGAGATAAGAAAGGAAGTACCTTAAAATATATAAATACTTAAAACATAAAAATTACAAACAAAATAACCCAGAATGAATGTAGTTTGGAAAACTGGCATATCTCAAGATTCTCAGTAGATGGACTCTACTTTAAAAGATTTAAACCTTAGGCATACTACTATTAATGTATTTCTATATGGGGTCACTAACGTGGAAGGCACACTTAGCCATGTGACATCTGATGTGACTTTCTTCAGCAGGACATAAAAATTACTTGAGTTTCAAATGATTTTCCAATATCTGATTAAATCACCATTGCAGTAAAAAAACAAGGATATGTCTTCTTGCTTCTCTACTGAAGGCACACTGAGTCTGTTTTCAAGGGCAAATTGACCTCAGTTTCAATGAGATCAGAAGCACACAGGAAGGTGTTTTGGTACTCAGTGGTGCCTCTGGGCACATTTCATTAGTGAACTGTTGTCAAATTCAAGCTTGAAATGGATGTATTGTTCTCTAGTTCTCCATGTTTTTTTTTTTTTTAAGTTTAAAACAGGTCTGTAAGCACCAGTTCTCTCAATATTATATTTGTACACCCCCCCACCGCGTGGAGCATCTTAAATATCAACTTAATGTTGCTCCCTTTCTTCTACTTAGATTTGTTTCTGTTTATATTATTCTTTTAAATTGTGTTTTACATGAGAAATTGTTAGTACTGTCCTTGCTAATGGGATCTAGTGTCTGTTCTTCTCTAAAGAAAACACACTCCCCACCCAAAAGTCTCATTGGCCTTTTGGATTTTCCTTCTGTACCTCTGCTCATTCTAGTGGCATCTGAAGCCCTCCCTTTTCAGTAATCCCTAAGATATGCACATATTAATAAAGAAATATGAAAACAAGGTGTTGTGATTCCAGACTGCACCATTGTGTGATGCTAATAATTGGTTCCCTTGAAATGGGGGTTCATTAGTTAATCATCCTTCCCAAGAAAAATAAAAAAGCCATTTCTGAGATCTCTATTGTAATGTCATTACATTATTTAGGAATACTCAAAAAGAGTATTTGAGCAGCAAATATGACTGTGGACTAGACTGACAGTCATATTAGATATCATGTGGTTGAATTCCATCATTTATAAACATTGCATTATTTGTCTAAGTTTTCTCATACAAGTACATTTGGAAAATAAAACAGAAGTTCTCCAATGCTATGGAATAGGGAACACTTTTCCCTGAGCCTTTTTCAGCAATATTGAGAAAATGGCTATTCTATTTGTCATTCAAACTTTCTTTTTTGGTTTATTTTGTCTTTATATTTACAAAGATTATTATTTATTTTTGCTTTCTGGAGGACTCCATAAGATATAAAGATTTTAAATAGAATATCAAATTACAGCCAATTTGGGGCAAAAAAATAATTACAGTCAATTTATAGACACTATGTTTTTACCTACTTGAGTATTATCAAAGGTAAGCTCAATAACAAACCCCATTGGGTGGTAATTTTTCCCAGTTATGGCAACCACCAGTGTTATTTGGGGGGGACATCGCTGCCCTCTGGTGGTGGGAGTAGGAGGCCCACTTTTGCTCCTGTGGAGTCGCTGCTGGAATTGAACCTCCATCCCAGTGGGCCACAATCCCATGCACAACCACTACGCCACCGGGGCTCAGCTCCACAACCAGGGTTCTATAATAGAACTGTCCTACAACAGTGTCTTTTTGCTTAAAATAATTATAGAACTATATTGCCCTGCTGTTCTTGTACTGCACAGCTGAATGGATTCAAACACAGACACTTAGGTTAACTGTATATTAGAGATAATATTCTTAAGCACTTGCTTTTCAGAATACTGTATATTGTGGAGGATCTCATTCCTGTTTGAGTCTTGTTATGCACTTATTTTCCAATTAAATTGTTTCTGATCATTAAACAATAAGTTGGCAGATGGTTTGCCTTTAGACAGAATGTGTTTGAAAGTAGATTATGAAGTAGATTATGAATCCTCCAGTCAGTCCTGAGAGAGGTCATCTTATTCTAAGTATACTTGCTGTGTGTGTCCTTGATGTGATTGAGGCTGCCAGCACCCCTTGAACATGACCGTCCCTCTAGAGGGCCATCAGAACAAACTATGTAAACTTTTCTAAATTCAAATAGTGTTCATTTTCTACCCAATGCCTCCCAACCCACCCCCCTTCATTTTTGATAGACCTAACTGTAACAAGGAAGAATTGAAATCACCATCCACTCTGTGGGAAAAAGGTAAGACTTTCTATAGAGTCTCAGAAACTCATGGGGGAGGGGTATACATTGAACACTGTCCTAAGTGGTTGATATGAATAGGAATCTATTAGATGACAGTGCGTTTGGAGTTTGAGTTGGAATAACTTGATGATTGTGGGTTTGTGTTTGTGTTTAACTAACTTATGTCGTCCTGCATTCTTTAAAGATTGTTATTGCCTCATTCTTTTGATCTTCTTGCACAGGAATTATCATTGTCCTGTTTAGGACTTTATAAAGAAGGCACTATAAAGTATATTCATGTTTCCCCCCTCTAACAGTAGTCAAAAACTAACTCTTTGCATCATACAGGGATCTTAGTTATAACAGCAGGTAAATTGTTAAAGATTCAAATGTTACTCACCTGTGGTGAATTTTACCTTAGCCTGTATGAACCTCTGCCTTTGGCTATTGGGAATTTCTACTTAAGTGGAATGTTTACTCTGTAACATCGAACAGCTTGTTGATACTAGTTGGAATCTTGTTTCCTTTTATGATCATGGTTTTCTGATAAAGTCACTACAGTTGAGTAGGTTGTGAATATAGAACATATCAGCAAAGACAAAACACATTTATTTAGTGATGATATAAAAGCATTTCCACTTCTATGGAACAGTGATAAAGTTTTCTATTTAATGAAGATACTATAATTCAATTATATATCTTTAAAGAGGTTCATTGAATGTATTCTCTTACATCTTAGTAGCTACACTAAGCATCTATAATAGAAGAAATGTACCAGTGAAAGCCAACAACAACTTTAATAAATGTGTAATATTTTGCCATTTGTAAATCAAAGTCTACAAAGCTATGTTCATGTTCATTCTCACTTTCTCACTGGTTGGGATATCAGTTTAGGCTTTATTTATTACTTTTTGTTATGACACAGATTTGACTATGATTTTACTGTTAATGTAAATACATCATTTTATTCTATTAAAAGGAACTTATATCCTGGTAACTATGGGATTATGGATGATGATACTCCTTAGTTGAAAAAAATCCGTGGATTTAAGGTATAGGCCAGAAAATAGGGTAAAAGTAGTGCTGTGTCTTGTGTTTGCTTGATTGTTTGACTTTGAATCAATTTAAATGAGTGAGAAACCTGTGTGACAGATTAGGAAGGCACAACAGTACTGGCGGGTTTTTTGGGGACATATCTCCAGGTCTTTCGCTTGATAGGGTCTCTATGTGCTGCCATCAGCTCAATACCACTGAGTTTGACATAGTGCCTTAGCTGCTAAGGGAAGAGGATATTTTTAATGGCTCAATTTCTAGTAAGGTAGTTCTTTGCATCTTGGACTCTCTTGAAAGCTTAGTTTATCCAGCATAATCAATGAAATAGTGGCATCTATCCTCCAGCTAATACAGAATAGGATTAATCAAGGAGGCCCAAATATAATTTTGTTTCTTTTGGATAATCCAACTAAGATTCAATCACATGTTTTGAGACCATCACTAAAAGTTGCCATATGGCATCATTATCCATCTTACTGTCTACATAAAATATTCTGTGAAGTAAGAAATGTGGAAGATGTTGTGGGAGTGAAGACAGACAAGTTTCCAGCCTGTCTCCCACCATTGAGATTTCTTAGAAGAATTTATTCAACAAGCTGAGGACTTTTCCCTTCTTGATAACCAGCATAGACCCGACTGAAGATTTTCATAAGAACTTGAATATAGAATAGAAATGGTTACATAAAAGCTAAAAGCTAAAAAGCTAAAAGCCAGAAGTAGACACACTTCCCTCTGTAGTGAAGATTTCTAAATTAATGTGTCATCTAAGACAAACTCCATTTCCTGTTCCTATACAGATCCTGGGTCAACAGTCCAAGAGTGGGCGTCTCTATTTAGAGTTGGACATTTGAGCTGCCTCTTCTCCAGAGCACAGAATCATGACACTTAGGCATGTTATAGACTTTGTTGTTAAATGCCACTGATCCAACTTTGGCTCAGAATAACCCTATGTAGAACAGAACAAACTCTACCCTGGTCTGTTATGTCCTGACAACTGTTGCTAGACTTAAGACCACTGATGCCATGACTGTATCAATTCACTCTTCAATGGCTCTTCCTCCCCGTCCCCGCCCCCCACCATCTATCTTAGCAAGCATGGAATTCTGATTAGATGCCGAAAGTAAATGAGATACAGTCTCCCTGTTATCAAGCCTGTTAACAAGGACTATGTTAGCTGAACATCATCGAAAATGTATTTGTTTGCTTTTCTGGTACTCCATGATCCTTGTTTGCCAGTGCCATAATTTCAATGAAGAAATTCTGCCTCTGTCTTCCTTATTCAATGTGCAATAGTCACATACAAACGAGGTGATTGAATATAGCAGGACTTAGGTTAATTGTACCATCCTCCTCAAAGTGACACCTTTGGTCTTTGACACTATAAAGAGGTCATGTACTACATATTTGCATAATGTATCTTTTCCTTTCTTGACTCCTCCTTCTTATGGATACAAGTAGAATGAAATCCTTGTCAAACTTAACCTTACCTAAATTTATC
This sequence comes from Nesogale talazaci, assembly GCA_004026705.1. Lineage (NCBI taxonomy): Eukaryota > Metazoa > Chordata > Mammalia > Afrosoricida > Tenrecidae > Nesogale > Nesogale talazaci. The sequence continues at coordinate 23,797 of PVJH01002589.1, read as the reverse complement.
ATGATGTGACTTATTGGTCCAGCTGTAAGGACGTTTATTTTCTTTACATTGAATTTTAATTTATAATGAAGGCTGTAGTCTTTGATCTTCAATAGTAAATGATTCAAGGCCTCTTGACTTTTAGGCAGCAGGGTGGTATCATTTGCATATTATAAGTTGCTAGTGAGATGTCATACCACCCTGAGCTAAGTTTTTCTTCACATAGTCACATTCTTAAATTAATCTCTGCATAAGGATTAAATAAATATAGTGAAAGGACAAGAATGATGCATGTCTGTCCCAATTTAAATAATGCAATAATTTCCTCTTATGTTGTGTACTGGTTCCACATGAGCAAAATTAAGTGCTCTGGAATTTCTTTATTTTGAGGTTTTTATTTATAATTTCTTTTGATTCTCAACGTTTAATGACTTTGCATAGTCAGTAAAACACAAGCAAACATTCTAATATGTACTGTTTTCAATAAAGATCCATTCTGGCATCTGCGATTATATACCTTTCCCCATATCTTCCTTTGAATCTAGTTTGGATTTTTAGTACTTATATGTCAAGGTAATTTTCTCCTACTTGGATTTGAATTATTTTCAGCAATTTTTTTCCTTTAGGATGAGATTTGCTTGATAAATTTCACATTATGTTTGAACCAGTTTTCACAGATTCAGTTAAAACTTAAGAAAATTAAGCAATTCCATGAGAGCTCAAGTAATAGCTTTTGTGTACATTTTACCTGATTTTAGAGAAAAAAATTAAAACATATTTGATGTGATAAACCTGTATGACCAAACACCAGATGAATTGTGGAATGACATTTAGAACATTGTACTCGAGGAGATCCAAAAGTCATTAACAAGGGAAAGAAAAAAAGAAAATGTAGAAGCAAATGGACATTGCTCATGGACATAGAGTAGCTAAATAAAGTAGAAGAAATGATGAATTTAATGAATTGAAAATAAAACTTCAAAGGACAGTCTAGAAAGACAAGTGCAAAGATTGAAAAGTGCAAAGATGGAGTTAGAAAGAAAAAGAAATACTTACTTAGTATACCTCAAGCATATCGCAGGCAGAAAGAACTGAAGACAAACATGGAAGCTGAGGATTATAATAATGAAGGCTGCTATGGGGAAAATATGAAGTGATGCAGGAAGCAGCAAAAGAAGATAGAGGGAACATACAGTCACTGTACCAAAAATAACTACTTGACCTTTGAGGAGTATCGTATGATCAAGGACCAATGGTACTTAAATGAGAATCCAAGTTGTGCTGATGGCTTTAGTGAAAAACAAGGGTCTAGGAATTGACAGAGTACCAATTGAAATGTTTCAACATACTGAGACAGGACTGGAAACACTTGTTCTTCCATGCTATGAAATATGAAAGACAGCTACCTGGAAAAATGACTGGAAGAGACCTATTTCAAAGAAAAACAAGCCAACAGATTAGGAAATTCTATATTAGTACTTAATCTAGTTTAAAATATTCTTGGTAAGGTAGCCTAACTGGAGATACGAGGTGATATCAGAAAGTGTAAGAGTGTCCTTGGTTTTCTGTTCTTAAATAGTGTGCCCAGCAGAATCTGAGTGTTTCAAATGATTAAGTGTTCAACTGCCTTAAAAGAAAGGTCTTTGCCATCAATTTCTCAAAAGGCACAGCCATTGAACACCACAGTTAAACCTATGTACATGGAATTTCCATGAGTGAAATAGACAGTATATCTCTAGACGTTGTACAAAAATGAAAGGAAATCACCAATATGGAGTCAATTCTGGCTCACAGTGACCTTCTAGGACAGGACAGACCTGCCCCTGAGGGTTTCTGAAACTGCCCCTGTTTATGGTAATAGAAAAATCAATCTTTTTCTCATGGAGCAACTGGTAGATTCAAACCCCTGCTCTGTCATTAATAGCCAAATGTGCAGTTTATTGTGCCACCTGAGATCCTCTAGAAATTCTAGGGTACAAAAATGAACCAGAGGGATAAATTCATTTGTTTTGCTAATTCAGTCTGTATAGGTCATACTGATGAGAATATGAGTTCTCTTTAGATAATCACAGAGGACAACAGGTATTGGGTAAGATCTTTTCCCTTTCCCTAAAATATACTTCACACTTACTATCTTCAAAGGCAACAATAAAAAAAAAACAGCAAAAAACACACCGATCTCTAATGAAGCTAAATGTTAGATGAGACTTTATAAAATTACTCCTATTAAACCAACTTGCTTTTTTCAATTTGAAGTTATTCACAAAAGCTATCCATTAACCTACGTAAGTCTTTTAGAACTGGGTCAAGGGGCTGACCTTATGGCTTTGATGTGAGGGAAGCAAAGGCAAATCTGCTCCGGGCTGCAGTTGGTTATGTCTTAAAATATCTCCAAACAATTATATGTACTTGTCACAGCAGAAGAATACAGTGTTTTTTTTTTAAGGTACCCAAGTCTGCATGAGAAATTTCTAAGCTATTTCTTTGTCATAAACCTGATCCTTCCCTACAAAGGAAAGTTAGTCTGGCATTCAGGACACAGTTCCTTCCTCTCTATTTCAGGTTGCATTATCATTTTCTCCAGAAAAAGACAGCAACTGGCACTCAGGCCAACATTCTTTTATTTGATCCACAGATTTGCTTTTTATTACAGGTGTGAAGACTAGAAGGGAGAATGTTGCAAAAATCCCTCTGACATCCGTACATCATGTGCATATGCCTCTGCTCACTTGCAGTTGAGTCGATTCACTCAGAGCAATCGGGCAGTAAAGAGGAGAACTGGCCCTGTGGGTTGCAGAGACTGGAAACCTTTTCAGGAGCAGGAAGTCCCATCATTTCCCTAAGGAGTGCTTGCTGGTTTTGAACTGCCAATCTGGCCCTCAGCCACACAATGCATAGCCACTGTACCAGTAGGGCTCCTCATACATACCACTGATAGTGAAACTAACTGACTGCTAGTGCTCATTTGTTGTTCTTTACATGGTCTGTCAAAGCAAATGTGTCTGGTTTCTGGGTGATGTCATACTTTGAATCTTTTATTTTTCTTTTCGGCATCACTGCCCTCTGGTGGTCATGGGCGCTACCTAGTGCGGCTCCGTCACTGGATTTTGAACCGCCAAGGCTGCGGGCCGCAGTCCTGCACTCAACCACTTTCGCCACTGGGGCTCAGCCTTAAACTTTGAGTCTTTCAATTATAATAAAAGGAAAGCTCCAGGATACTAAGAAACATAAATCTGTCAAAAATATTTTATTTGCCCTTTCATTCCCTTTCAGTTGCAATAGACAGAATGTATTTAAATGAAATCAACATTTTTTCTTTCTTTTCTGCCTGACAGAAAGATGCTTCACTTGTCTGAGAAAGCTGAGACCCCCAACCTAGCTCGGCTCCTTTGTACTTGGAAGCTGTCAAGAGAGGAAGTGCCAAAGCGTTTGCAGAAAGACCTTGATGCTGAGTACTGCTCCCCAAACAGGGAGGATGCCTTTTCCACTTCTCTTACTCATCTCCATGAGACATTGAGGCCATCAATAACTCTTCCACATCCTCAACCGATGGATTGATTCTCTTAACCACTCTCAGGCCAAAAAAATATATATATTTTCTCTCTAACTAATGAAACCCACTACCCAGGAAGAAATCATAGCTCACAGCGACACTCTAGAATAGGGTGGGACCATGTGGCAGGGTTCACAGAGGCAGACAATGCCTTCCTTTTCTGGTTGAGCAGACGGTGGATTCAAGTTGCTAATTCAATGTTAGCTAAGCATTACCACTATGCTTCCAGGGCTGCAAAACTAAGGGGCTGGTCTTTCTCAATAGATTCCAACCAGAAAACCAACCCAATGTCACTAAGCTGGTTTTTGCTCCTTGTGGCCTTAAATAAGATATCTGAGGTTATAAAATTTTAGGGAACAGACAAACTTAGCTTTTTCCAGTAAAGTGACTAGTGGGTTTGAACTGATAAACTTGGAGCTAACAGCCAAATGCCAGAACTATACAGATTATGAAGATCAATATTTAAGCATTCCAGATATATGCATTTATTTAACTCATTGTCTATATTCCATAAGGAAAGAGGAAATGCTTGTTATTATTGGTTCAACAGCCAAAATTTAATGTATTCTCTTTTTTTTTCTTTTAAGAAGGATGCAGTCCTACATGTTGGATGCTATGAAGTTAAGGATTCAACTGGAATTCCCTAAGAATCCACTCTGATTCCACATAAGAAACCATTGAAACTTCAGCTAACTATTACAAATAGTATTCTTCTCAGCTATCCCTTAGTGATCCTTATAGACTCTGAGATTTTAAAAGTGACTTCCAATATAATTTACAAATTTTCTAACAAGTGTGGTCATCTTCTTGAGTCTCTGTGCAAACAATTGTTATGCATAGTTCTTCCTACCTAACATTCCTCTGGCAAATCTAAACTCTAGAATCAGTGAATGTCCTCTTCCCTGGAGATAAAGTCAGAGGAGTTGCTCTCAGTAAATCCAACACGACATCTGACCAGAGCAGGGTAGCTGCTAGTCTCAAGTTCCTGTTGTCCTAAAGAAGAGGAGAAGAGACCTGGAGAGACCAAAGAAAGCAGTGAAATCATGACAAAGCTGTATGCCAGAAATACCACCACGTACTAGAAGCTGGGGGAGAGGCATGGATTCATTGTCAGGGCCGCAGAAGACAGCAACATTGCCAGCACGCTGAACTCTCAGCCTCCAGACCTGTGAGACAGTGCATGTGTGCTCTTTGACACCATCCATTTGTGAGATTTTATTATAGCTCATTCTAGAAACTAACCTATCAGTTAGTTTTAATTTATGTTGTAGCACATTGCACCTAAGACACTCTACTAATCATCACAAAAATGACAAAAAGATTAAGACACAGGAATCATGCTCACTTACTTCTGAGCCAGAAGGAAATTAGTCAAGCACATGAATGAATTCAATAATAATTACAGTGGATGAGAGTAAGAGCATCAGTTTGCGTGCTGTAAGCAAAGGAGAATTCACCATTGTTGTCCAGCTATTCTTCAAAGAGAAGCTACATTGTGTAGCCATTTCAAGAGGTCAGCAGTTTTCAGTTTCTGGGGATGTTTTGTTTTGTTTTTTTGGATAGCTAATTAGTGAGCTATTCAGTTAATTTATTTGTTTCAGGGATTTTAAGTGTGGTAGATGTTTTCTGTTTGCTTGTTTTTGTTTTAATTTCCTTTCCATTGAATCCTCCTTTAAGAAAAACAATGGCCACTAGACACTTCTTAGGGTTTTTTTTGGGGGGGGTGGGGGTGGGGGGGATTCAACCAGTTTAGTTAAATTTTTAGAGTTCTGAGGAAAAGCAGCTAGAAAGCAACCTTGATCCCCAACATTGGAGTTCCATGAAATGCAAGAGAAAGTGTCAACTCTCTATTTCAGAGGTTTTGCTGAAATTTGAATAGATGTGAACAAGGCAGTAGCAGCAATGTGACTGTTCGTAAGGAAGATCATCTGGTGACACTGATATGAAGTGAACGGACACCACTAGAAAATAATCTGAGTGCATGCTGAAGATCTGAATTAGACAGGGAAGATGCAGAAACATTGCCAAGAGTCCCTAAATCCTTATGGGCCAAACGCCTCACTGGCCACAGTATCTCTAAGGCCCATGCCTAATTATGCATGGAAAGTTGCATTCTCTACTTAAACAAAGCACCCCAAGTCATACACATGACTGATACAACAAAATCCAGACTTGCTTCCCTCAACTTGCCTTGGTAGATTGCAGATTTAAGCAAGTTTCAGAATAAAGGAGTCCCAGGTTTCCAGCTTTCTCACTTCAGAGGACACTAGTAAAAATGGCAGAGTTTGAGATGGAGCTCTTTAGAAAGTGAATAAAAATCAAGTTTCTAGGCAAATCCACTTAGTCTTCAAGACTGAATTACAATGGAAGCTGGAAAGACTTTCCTCTTGACAGTGGAAGTTCACTGCCTCTCCCTTTGTACCCATTTAGTGTCATGCCCACACCTCTACAAACCCACATACCCCATCTCACTGGTTCTCTAAACTAGGGTAGGCAAATAAGAGTCAGCTTTACTGACAAGCCCAGTTCACTTCTAGTTTTTAAAAATAAAATTTTGCAAATCAGAGAACAAATCTGTTCATTCATTTATACATGATTGATAGCTACATTTATGAGATACATGCAGAATTAAGCATTTGCACCAAAAATCAAGTGGCTAGAAAAACCTAAATTTTTTGCTATTACTCTGTTTTCAGAAAGTTTGCTGACCTCTAATTTAGACAAATAACTCCATCATAAGAGGCTCTTTTATTTCAATTGTTGCTTTATTCTTAGTATACCGGATGTTGTATGCTGTGTCCATCCATTAAGAGTTGGACTTTCTTTATGAAAAATTGAAGAACCCATACTGTGGTCATGGATCCGATTGGCTATTCCAGTAGATATATAAAGCAAGCATTAAAGGTATACAATTTGATTAGGAAGCAAATGTGGTGCCGGCAGTATGAATTTGTGGGTGATCAACACAGATGTAATTGCTGGCATCCTAGAAATGACCAAGACAACATTGAAGCAAACTAAAAATGAATACATAAATAACTATCCGGCTCAAGTCCATTCTGCCTCACAGGGACCTTTCTGGTCAGAGTAGGCAAGTCTGGTGGGGCTCGGAGACTAAATCTTTATGGAAGTACAGAGTCTCCTCTGTCTCCTGAGGCATGGCTTTCTGGTGGGGCCTGCGACCAGAGCTCCTCACACAAAGAAGGAGACTTTTACTAAAAGGGGAAAAATCATTAGGGCAACGTGGATAAAAATAAATCCCATATTGAATGCACTGAGGGATATAAATGAGGAGCCATTTGCTGTCAGTGCTGAATCATGGCAACCTCATATGTGTCCACTTAAAACTGCATGGTCTAGGGTTTCCAATGACTAGATTTTCAGCAGTAAGTCTCCAGGACTTTCTTCCAAGGTACTTCTACAAAAGTACTCTTTTGTGCTTTGTCTCCTTTTCAGTTATCTGTGCAACATGTTAAGAGTTGCACTACCCAGAGACTCCAGGAAGAATACAGTCTCTAGAGATATGATTGTATGTATTCCAAAAGCATTGACATAAATACATTCATTAAATTGGTGAAATGGAACTTTATTGTAAGTCCTGACTTCCTCTGGCTTTTTTCTTGCTTGGTCCATCACTTATAGGAAATGTCAAGTGATTCTGAAGACCACCTGCAGTTGCTTTAACTTCAATCCCCTGAGAAGCCTCCAAAGGTCAAGTATCATTTCCTCCTGCTGCTCAGATGCCTTCACATCACACTAAGTCCTAGCTACTCTTCCCTGTTCCTGTAAAATTCTCATGTGCCAGTGCTCTAGATAGAAATGATACACTTTTTTTTTCAATTTTGAAAACTCAGCTTTTTCTCTTAGACTCAAGGGGATAATCCCACATTTTAGCTAGGCTTTAAAAACCTAGATCTTAAAATACTGAAAGTTATAAAGATTAAAAATAGGTTTTAGAATGGCTAAACGCATATTATGTGGCAATAATGCATAGTGCTTAAAACATTAAAAAAGTGGATTAATATTAAAAAATCAAGCATGACATTTTATTTAACTAGCAATATGAGAATCAGAAAAATTCAGCTATATAGGCATGAATGTATGTCCATAGCAATGTAAATGCCCTCAGAGACATATAGCTGGTAGATACTGATTGCCCGCAATCATTTTTAAAGGTAATGGGTAATAGAGGGCACAAATAATAGAGGCTTAAATTAATCAAGAGCTTAGTGTACATCCAGTCTGAACTAAATCATCTAAATATTATTAGCTTTTTAATCATCACATTAATCATAATACATATTATTTTGCACAACTATCAACAGCCAACAAAAATAAATCCCAAAGAGGATTTAAAATAAAGCAAAATCTTACTCTTCAACCTGGTTCAAAAATCCATTTATTGAGCATCTTTTATTTGCATGTCAGTCCTGTTACGGCTATCAGAAAAACATCGGATGCCTAATCACAAGTATTATGGTTCAAGTCTATTAGTTTTTAGAGGGATGGAGATGAGAAGACTGCATGTCCCAGTAAATATGTATATCCTCAATGACAGTCTGGTTTGTTTTATGTTGTTGTTGTTTTTTGGGTTTCTTTTGAATGCATCACTTAGATAATGGCCATCCCTCTGTAAAATGAAAAGCATACTAATACGATCATCCCAAAGCACTTTTCTCCTAAGGTAAATACCAATCTTCATCCAGGAACACAGAAACTGCTTATAATGTTAAAGAAACCAGATTGTCAACTCCTCAGGTAATAAAAACAACATTTGGTTAATAAAGATGTTCTCCACTTTCTTCTTTTCATTTCCCTTCTCTCTCTCTCTCTCTCTCTCTCTCTCTCTCTCTCTCTCTCTCTCTCTCTCTCTCTCTTTTGTTCTTTAAGAACTTACTTTCTTCCTTTTTATTTCTCATTATTTTTGACTTACTTCAAAATGGAGCCCCAAACCAAGCTCACTGTCATTGAGTTGAGCCCAGTGCATAGTGAACTCTATGATGGATTAGAAGTGCCCCTTTGGGTTCCTGAGACGTTCAATCTTCACTGGAGCAGAAAGTTTCTTATCTGTCCCCTGAGGAACAGCAGGTGAGTGTGGACAGCTGAGGGTGTAGCTAGTAGTCTGCAGTGCACTCCATTAAGCCACCAGCCTCCTTCCAATCAACAAGAAGGACACAGAGACTCTGGGGGAGGGGGGGCAGCAGCAATCTATCTGAGAACAAGTACTAAGAAGTTAATGTAGGGTGAGTCATGATGGTGGGCCAGGAGGAAGGTAAAGGAAACAGAGGAAAGATTGAGGCAGCAAAGCTATGGGTAGAAGCAAAAACATCGGTGGGCACATAAATAAATACATTGATTTTTAAAAATAGAGGCATTGGTCTATTTACATATATTTGTATGGCAATACACTGAGGTATGAGATGGACTTCAGGTCTCTGCTCATACCCTCCCTCAACGCAAGAACACTTTGCATGAACAGTCTGGCATTCTGTGATGCTCACCCTCCCGGCACAATTGAAAAGGACAAAATACCTGCATAAGAAAATGTGGGAAAGAAAGTGGATGAAGCCCAGTTATAAAAGATACCATGTCTTGGAACTTAAAAGCTTAAAATAAAAAAAAGTGACTATCTAGTGAGAGGCAGCAAGCCCACATGGATGAAGCGCACTATACTGTGTGGTCCAGAGGTGTCATTGGGATGGGTTATAAGCACCAGAATACTCAAAAGAAGCATATTGTTGAGAACAAGGGACATCGGATCAGAGACCCAAAGCCCATCCGTAGACATTGGGACACCCCTCACAGAACAGGCACCAGGAAGGGATGAGTCAACCAGGGTGCAGCAAAGCACGGATGAAACAAATACTATTCCCCCGACTCCTTAGGACTTCCTCAGGCCCCACTCCCACGGCCCCAGTCCCGCCTTTCACTGCAGGGTGAGCCGGACCACGTGCACAGGTACAGACAAGAGACAAGAGCACACAACACGCCGGGATTTGGTTCCAGAATCCAGAAACTGAGATGGGAGAAGTGATACCAGAAGGGTACGGGACATACAGGGGAGGAAAGGGGAACTGATCACAATGATCAACACATAACCACCAGCCTGCGCTCCAGGGGCACAAACAACAGAAAGCATGAGAGAAGGGCTAGCGGTCTGTGTAATATAGGCAAATGATATTAATCTATCATTTATAAATGGGTCATGAGGGTGAGGGGAGAGAAAAGAAGAGGAGTTGCTCCCTAGGGCTCAATAAAAGTAAAGTCTAGAAAAGAATGTTGTCAACATATGTATGAATATACTTGATACAATTCATATATGGATTGTTGTAAGAGCCCTCCATAGAATGATCTATTAATGAAGAAATAGAAAGTAGGAAAATTATTGAGTGCCAAATAATGGCCACCAGAGGAGATTTTGAAAGCAAATAATTGCAGGAGTAGTCAGAATAATATACAAAGGAACTTCAAAAAGTTTCTAGAAAAATGGAGATACAAATGGTTAATTTCTATGAATAGCAAAACCCTTCCATATGTAAATTCACCTAGGAAAGATATTATTCAATCACATGTACGTTTTTATTTGTTTTGCTCTACTGTGTAGACTAGGCTATTTAAATTGACTTACAAATATCAGAATGAGGATTATATTATAGATTAAAACATTTGTACTGAATTTTGAATATTGCAAGATTCAAACAGATGTATAATATGACTATACTTAGGTTTTAAACAGCTGTAATCATATTTATTGTATTCATATTATGCTCAAAACAGAATACTATCTCTTATGTACACTGTCTCATTCCTTGTGCTAGAAAGAATGCTAAATGTGAATAGTATTGTCAAGTCATGTTATGCAAAAAAAAACTTAAAAAAGTTAAAGGAAAGCATAAAGTCACACTTCTTAGAGCCAAAATTTGTAGCAAAGATGCCTGAATGCCAAGTACTTGCTTTTCAATAGTATCTAATATCTGTTTTCATAGAACAACCTTACTTCCTCAGTCAACACTCTATTAACTCATCAAACATTGATTGAGTATGAGCCAGGCAGTCAGTTATGTTCTGAATTCATTGAGAGGAGCAGGCATATGCTGTAGTGTTGGCGTACATCTAGTGAAAAAATTCTGTTGATATAGTTTAAGTGAAATAAAAAAGCCATTGAAAATTATGGAGCATATTCTACTCTGACATATATGAAAACCAAAGCTCATTGACAGCTAGTAAATTCCACTGGATGTTGCTCTTAAAGGGTAGGTTGGAACTGTCTATTTAAGTCTTTAAGAAAAAAGAAAGCCTAATTTCACATTTTTCATACCATCAAAGATGCAAGAAGATCTTTTTCCTTTCCAAGACCCATGAACTGTACCATGCATGATGTCCTTCTCTGGCACATTGTCCTGGCAACATGTCCACAGTACGTGAGAAAAAGTTATGAGATCTTTGCCTGAAAGCATGCTGGCTCTACTTCTTCCAAGACAGATTTGTTTAGCACTTTTTTTTCTGGCAGACCATGATATGTCAATATTCTTCATCAGCATCATGATTCAGGTGCATCAAGTCTTCTTCAGCCTTCGTTATTCAATGTAAAACTTTCACATGCATGTGAGGTAATTGAAAACGCCATGGTTTGGGGCAGGCACACCTTAGTCCTCAAAGTAATAGCCTGTTTTCAACATTTTTAAGAGGTCTTGTGCGGCAGATTTACTCGGTGCAATTAGTCTTTTGATCACTTGTCTGCTACTTCCATGGATTTTGATTTTGGATCCAAACAGGATGAAATCCTTGACAACTTCGATCTTTTCTCCATTTACCTAATATTTCTTACTGGTCCAGTTGAGAGGATTTAGTCTGTTTTACATTGAGTTGTAATTCGTATTGAAGGCTGTTATCATGATTTTGCAAAGTAAATGCTTCAAGTAAACTTTCAGTTTTCTTTCAGTAAACAAGGATGCCTCATCTGCAAAATGTAGGCTGTTAATAGTTTTATTTTTCCCCTTTAACTCCAAAGACACATTCTTCTTCCAATAATCTAGCTTCTCTGATTATTTGCCCAGTATTCATATAAAATAAGTAGGTAAAGAAGAAGCAAGCCAGACACACCTTTTCTAATTTAAACCACACAATATGCGCTTTCTCTGTCTGCATAACTGCCCCTTGATCCATGTATAAGTTCTGCATGAGCACAATGTAGTGCCTTAAGTTTTCCAGTCTTTCAGGGCTGTCCATGACATTGTATTGTCCACACAGTCCATTGGCTTAGCCTAGTCAATAAACAAAAGTAAACATCTTTCTAGCATTCTATTCTTTTAGCCCAGATTCATCTGATATCAGCAATGATATCCCTAATTCTTTCTTTCTTTCTTTCTTTCTTTCTTTCTATCTATCTATCTATCTATTTATCTATCACCCTCGATCAGTCAGTTTTCTATGGATTTCCTCATTGATGTGTGCTGTTATACTGTGAAAAGCAGTGATCACTAAATAATATGAAAAGCTGAAATATCCATCTTGTGCTTTGTCTCCTTCAGCCTCTCCACTATCACTGACTGGGTGTGTGCTGGTGTAAAGCTAAGCAAGAGACCCAGAAGTCTATTAGCTATTGTACTGAGAGTTGCTTTCCCCTGTCTACAACTGTCAAGTCAGATTTTTTTTCAGGAAGATTTGTAACAGCTTTAAACAAGTGGAATGTCATCTGGAGATGGTAATATGATACTCTTATTTTCCTCAAAGTAGGTTTCTAGTAAAAAACATTAAAAGCAATGATAAGGTATAATTTAATTTGTTTATCCTGGAAGTTAAGATTCATTTTGATAGTGCTTATCATGTCACTCTGTTCAGATATCAAAGGTCATTTTTCTATGAGTTACAGATATTCTGATGAACAAATGCTCTTAGATTAACCAACAACTGTTAGATTAATTGAATTTGAAAATGACAGCAGGTTTTTAGCACATTTGTGTTCATTAAGAAGATAAAGTTGCACAAATTTTGTGCATTAAACTAATAGGTGCTCGTGTTTTTATCAAATAATACAATTGTCCTGATAGCCAATTCATATTGATGCTCTCTAAGGTATAGAGTTTTTTTTTTACCTAGGAAAAGTTGAGCAAAATTGAACTTGAGAGCATGAAAAAATAAAACTGAATATAGGCAAACTTTTCTGAATGAGATGGATGAACATGGCTGAATGAAATATTCAAGACTGTGCAGCAAACTTCCTCCCTAGGGAAACAAGAAAATTCAATTTCAGGGGTAAATTAAAATTAGAATAAAAAGCCTCAAAATAATATACACACATGTTTTTTTTCACTCATGCAGGAGGACACACACACACACACACACACACACACACCTCTTACTATCTATTTCCATAAATATTTGTAAATATTGTCCCAGTCATCATTTAAGGGTCAAAGTTACTTTTCTCCCCTTTTAGATTCAAATGCTCTATTTTCTTTTTTCTTCCCAATCTAAAGTAAGTGTAGAATGTGTACATTTTTGAATAATTTATCACTGAGAGAGGCTGCACACGTTTAAGTAGCAGATTTAAAACCACAATTGACAAGAGAGGGCACTCTGCAATGTCAAGATCCTGAGACAAGAATGTTAAAGAGCATCATTTAATTCTAGAATTCAAGAAGGATTGTTTCTTTCCTTATTTTTTCTGTTGCATAAGATTATTTAAACAAATCTTATTACTTTTGTTTCTGAATACAACTAAAAATACTATTTTTATAGAGTGAGATACAACTTAGCTAAGAATTTCATTTATCTTACTTTATGTCATTCTACAACATTCTTATGAGATAGTAGTTTTCATAATCTTCAAGTTAGTTGAGAAAATGGAGATTTAGGGAGTAAGTAAATTTCTCTACATTTATACAGACAATACATACTGGAACCAAGATGAAATATTGTGACTCTAAAACCCGACTCTCAATTATTACTTTAGGAACCTGGCATCCATTCGTCAATACTTCAAACATTAAATCCGTATGTTAGATATGTCATATCTATTGGCATTTGGATAGAATGTTGTATTTGAATTTCATGAATGATATCTATACCTATCTTTCAGTTGTGATGGGGTGTACATTTTAGGGTAATGCTTTATGATGAGAAAAGTAGGAAATCCCTGCTTCCTGGGTGCACAGTAAATGTGTGCGAGTGATGAGTAGTCTAGTAGTTTGCAATATGGAGCTCAAGGGCAGATAGGGTTAAGTGTTTGACTGAGAACCCCACAATTGGTGGCTTTAAGCCAGCAGCTGCTCCTTAGCAGAAAGATGAAGCTGTCTGCTTCCAGAAAGATTCACAGTCTCAGCAACCCTGAGTCGGTTTTCTATGAGTCAGACTCTGCTCCATGCCACAGATTTGGGTGTTTTTTCTTATTGCACATACAGGTCAGAGAGTCATATAGAAAGAAATAGATATTGAAGGCAGTAAAATTGTGTACTCTATCATTTTTGTGTACTTATGGCTATGTTTAAATGTTTATTTCTCTGAATGTCTTTAGCATGTTGTCTTTGGGTCAAATGTTATCAGGAAAGTCCTGTGTGTTTGCCTTGGCGACAATTCTGAATGGAAGGAGGGAGCATAACTGCTTGCTTAACTTTGCCAAAATTATCAACGTCATCAGGCAGTGATCAACTGTGGTTTTAATCGACAAGAGGGTGTGATCCTACTAAAAAATTTTAGAAGCAACCTGACACAGGCTTTAGAGGTACTCCTTCCCACAGGGCTCAGCAACTTTGATGAGAATTTACTGTGGCTAAAATAATACCCTTATCTTCCTGTTTGCCAGCTTTTATGAGTTGGAAATATCTCCAGAGAAGAAAAAAACAGTTCGATTCTCCAATCCCTTCTCCACAGGGTAAACCACTGTTATCATTGATAGTGTTCTTACGGAGTGAGCCTGCATTGTTCAAAACTGCATTTCCTGAAACTGTTATAAAAGATTTTCAAATACCATCAAGTGAGCACTTTGAATACTAGAACAACAAAACAGAGTTTATCTTTCATTTGATAACAAGCCTTTTGTGATTTCTCTTGTGTACTACAGAAGCTATTTACATCAACTTCAGTAAAACAACAACAAAACCCTCATTTAAGAACCTGGTATCGGATGGACGAATTTCTACCAGAAAAGTTAGTCCTTTGTAAAAGCAATATGCATGACTTACCATGTATAGCTTTTCATGTTTGTATAGCTTATGATTAAATTATAATATTTGAGGACTAAAGGAAGCCCCTGTCCTCACACTAAAATGTTCACAAAACAAATCTGCGTGCTTTATTTTTTTCAATAATGTGATTATGAAAAATATTCTATTGCCCAAGGTCCTATGGCAGAAGCTTTCCCATTATTTTCTACAAGCTCCAACAAAGCATCCTTGATTTCAATCAGGTCAGACACCCTGTCAGAGTCCAATCTTGACACATCAATGACAAGCCATATCAGAGCAGTCAAAAGTTTACAACGTGTAATAAAAACTGAACTAAAGTCAAGCATGCTATCCTCTCATGGGCTCAGGGAGACTCCAGGCAACCGGTGATTTGTAGGCTCCATTACATCCCAAATGTTCGATGTATCTAGCCCTTGGCAGGGTGTCAAGGACAAGAAATAATCAGTCTTTAGAGATCACTTTTGAAATGTGCTGCCCCCTGTTTCCTTCAGGTGACTCCTTCCTCCCATCTTGTCAGGAGCCACTGATGAAAGCTGACGACTTTCAATAGCCTGGGACAAGTGAGGTACCCCCTCATGAAGAGGGAATGATATTGTGCAATCAGCTTTCACCAAGAGTGCTCTGCACCCTGGACAGCATGCTGGTGGGGAGCTCCTCCCGGAGCTGGAGGCGAGCGAGCAAGCCCCAATTGGAGCGCAGGGGGCCTCCAGAGCCCAAAGTCCTGCAACGGCCTAGACAGCAGGGCGGTCCGCTATACATAGTGTTTAAGAGCCACAGTCTGTCTTCACACTGAATTCAAATATTTAAAAAGAAGGGGCCAATAGCAATCCCCTAACCAACGTATGGCTACCCTGCTACTTCTGAAGCCTATTAATACTACTTTTTGTCCAGGGAAAGATCTGCAAGCGGAAAATGTGCCTCCCTGGGGTACGTTTACCAGGGGTCAACCAGGAGTGCTTCCGAGAAAGAGCACATGCTTCCTAAACATGTGCATCCTCAGAAGCCAAACGGAGCAGTTCGTCTCTGTCCTGGAGGACACCTGAGTCCCCAGCGGTGTATTCATTCCTAGTGGCTCCCACTTTTCTATATTCCCTGTGAAATGGGAATAAGAGGAATGTTCACAGAGGGGTGATGAAACAAGCGACCTCCATAGCAGTATGTCAGGCTTCATCAGCAGCAAAACTTTACAGAAGTGAGCATAGTAACTGTTGTTTCAAGGAGACTGTTGGCAGAGTGCTTAAGCCTTTTCCTGCTATTCAGAAAGTCAGTGATTGACACTCAACCGACCAGCCACTCCGGGCAGACAGAAGTGGCAGTCCACTTCTTTAAAGATTGAGTTCACTGCCTATGAGTCAAATCCAACTCCCAGTGACCCCATAAGCCAGAGTAGAATTGACCCTGGAGATTTCTGAGGCTGGAAATTTTTTTTTAATAATTTTATTGGGGCCTCTTATGGCTATTATAACATTCAACACATCATCTGCATCAAGCACATTTGCACACATGTTGTCACATTCATTTCCAAACATTTTCCACTTGAGCCCTTATAGCAAAGCTCCTCCCTCCCCTTTTTTAAATGGATCATTTTATTGGGGGCTCATACACCTCCCCTCACGATCCATACATACATCTATTGTATGCAGACCTCATTTGCACACTTGTTGTCATCATTACTCTCAAAACATCCTCCCTCCACTTAGGCCTCCAGTTCCAGCTTCCCATATTTCCCTTCCTCCCTCTCCCCATGAACCTATAATAATTTACAAATTGCTATTTTATATCATACACTGTCCAATGTGTCCCTTCACTCACTTCCCTGTTGACCATGCCCCAGATAGGAGGTTATATGTAGATCCCTGAAATTGGTTCCCCCTTTCTATTTCACAAACCTTCCACCCTCCCACTAACAGCACTCCCATCACTCGTCCTGAAGGAATATCTATCCTAAATTCCCCATGTTTCCGAATCCAGTGTATAGCTGGAAATCTTTACAGAAGCAGAAAACATCTTCTTTACACTTCTGGGTACCTGCTGGGTCTGAACTGCTGATGTTAAGGTGAGCAGACAAAATATGACCTACTTCTCCACAAGGGCTTCTCCTTTAAATAGGAAACCAATAGTGGAACCCTACTTTCAAAGATGATGGGTTATTCTTCATATAGCAAAAACTATCAAAGCAAAGCAATCAAACAAGAAGCAACTAAAATTTACAGTAATGAACCATTTACTTTTCAATTGTCACAATTATTTTTATTTACTTTAAAATAGCTTTATTGGTATATAATCCATGTACTATACAGTTCAATAGTTCACACATATCAAGAATTGTACGACCATCTATATATATATATATATATATATTGACTAAAATTTATAGGAAGTTTATAATCCACACCCACTGACAGTTAGTTACTTCCAACTTATTATGATCCTATGGCTTAATAGGGCTTCTAAGACCTTAAATCATTATGGTAGTGGACTACCACACCTTTTTCCAAGGATGCAAAATCACACATACCTTTAAAATGGGTGCATGCTTATATTCTGATATACATGGTATCTAACGACTCAATAAGTAAGCTTAAAATCAATTCTATCTAATATGCTGCATATTAGATACCTTTCTATATTATGCAAGTATAAAAATTAGAATTTTGTGGAAATTAATTCAACATATCACATTTTGCATAGCACAATTTAAAACTCCAAAATCAACTGATAGATTCTTCAAGTGAGCTTGATACTATAATTAAATCATTGCTTTCTTCTTCCTCAAGCCACACAACATTCCATACATTCTCTCCAAAATTGAAACATGTAGTATTATTTTCGTTTCTTATAATACTCTCAGCAGTCTGAAATCTGACATCAGAATTAAATGAATTGATCAAAAATGGACTACATATGAATAGAGGGGTTGAAGCTAGAAGGCCTAAATTTTCCAGAAAGTCATCTGGTACATAAAAAATGGTATCTTTATAATAATTATGAAAGCTATAGGATATAGGTAGAAAATCTTGAATTTACACATATTTATCATAGGAATAATTGAAATTCTAGTCAAACCATATATGGCCCATCATTTTCGACTGTGCTACCGCTGATATTTTACTTTTGTCAATATTTGGAGCATCACTTCTCTATTCTTGATGACAAGACAAGTGAAAGAACCATGGAGTTGCTAATCACAGAGTCAGCAGTCGAACCCCACCAGCATCTCCTCCATGGAAAGACGTGCAGATTCTGGAGCCCTACAGGTATTCACTCTAAGTAAGCATAGACTTGGAAACAGATGGCTCATTTTGGTTTATTGCTAACAGATGTCTCTCTTATTAAAGACTTTCTTTTATATTTAATACAATGTAGTTTAAATGCAATAGATATCATTTGGGACTGCACATCACACTCATATTTGGAAAAATAAACACGACAAATAAATGTAGAATTTTTGGTTGTCTCCACCATTCCCCCCTCATCTGTCTCTTTGCTGTACTGTGGAGGCTTGCCTGGAAGCCATGCCACTGATCCTTTGAAAACCAGTAAAGACAGTTCTGGTAAACAAACTTCAGCAGATCTTTCAGACTAAAGAAAGGATAGAAAGAATAGGTGGTCTATGGTTATAGGATTAGCCAATGAAAGTGTTACAAAATAATATAGATAATATCATGATAAACAGGGAAAAGGTTGACTATCAAGGATTTCACTTTGGGTTCACAATCAATGCTCATGAAAGCAGCAGACAAGCAATCAACATTGCATTGGGCGAATCTATTGCACAGGTCTGCTTAAGGAGCAAGGGCATCACTTTCAAGACTAAAGTGCCCCTGACCAAGTCATGGTATTTTCAATAGATGAAAATGTATGTGAAAGCTGTACAATGAATAAGGAAGGCTGCAGTAGAGATTACGCATACAAATTCCAGTGTTGACAAAGAAAAATGAAAAAACCTTGGGATGCCAGAAGAACAAATAAATCTGTCTTGGAAGAAATACAGCCTGAAAGGGCAGTAGAAATGGGGATGATGAACTTTCTCCTCATTTCTGTGGACATACCATTAGGAGGGACTTTTTAGTTGAAGGGTCTCTATTAGTCAGAATTGACGTGATGACAAAGAATTTGGATTTTTTATTTTATTCCATTGAAGCGGGCATCATGCTTGATAAAATAAAGGGTCAGCAAAAAAAAAAAAAAAAAGGAGAAAAGGTAGATCTTCAATACGATGGATGGGCACAATGGCTGCCACAACAAGCATAGTCTCAATTATAGTCACGGGAAAGGGCCAGTCCTTGTTTCTTTCCTCTATAAGGTTGACACGGGAAATCAGATCTAACTTTCCACCACCTAACAAGAACAAGACATCATCATTTCTTGACAAAAATGTAGATTGAAAGATAATTAAATATAAGGTACATACACACATATGCAATTTTTAAATGATGGGTATATAAATGCTATATTTTTTCAGACCAAAAGATGCATCTTTTCCCCCCAAAACTGATGAGTGGTACATACATACAATGGAGTACTATGCATTGCTGAAAGGTAGTGATGAATACGTGAAACACATCTCTGCATGGGAAGAACTGGAGAAAATTATGCTAAGCGAAGTTAACCAAGAGCAAAAGGACATGCACATTATGAGTCCGCTGAGGTAAGCTAAATAATAATTTTAAAAAATGCAAAAGTAGTATCAGAAAAAATCTACAGTATACAGATAATCCTGGGAGAAGGTCCAGGTAGTACAGCTGGGACCATATAGTAGCCAACTAGGGTGGGACGCCGGGAATGTGGGACGTGAGATGCTGTTAAGTAGAGAGGGAATGGGTTTTAACCCACCCAAGGGGAGTGCATTTTTTTATATCTCCAGAGGAAAACAAAAACCAAACTTAAATAAGGTATTCTCAGAAGTGAATGCAGCATGATGCAATGGAGTCAAGAACCAGTGGAGAGGTCTGAAAGCACAGCCACAATTCCAACTACCAGGGCACCCACCTCTCCTGCAGGGGTGTTTGCCTTGGAGGTCAGCACTGAAGCTGCAGCTTGGGGAGAAAGATATAGCTGACCAGAGTACACAGGAATAAATGAAGGTGGAGGAAGATAGAATGAAGTACATCCTGGCCCACCGAGCCTTCAGGACAATATTCCCACTCAGAACTGCCGATACAAAAAGAGGACCATTTGGCCTACCCTGATATGAAATACAGCTACCCTCACTGACCCAAGACATTTTGAGGTCAACAATGGAGAAACAGGGTCAGGATTATACCCTGTCTGACTCAATCACACCAAAATACTAAGGGTGTGTGATAGAACATGGAGCACCAGATTGAGCACCAAAGATATACTTTGTGATTAGAGTGTGACACCCCATCCTACTCAACCAGGAGGCTTTCCTGGAGGTCAACGAACAAACCTTAAACTATTTGTAGGTTTTTATATTGCTATTATTACTATATTTTTGCATGAATGTTTACATATTAGATATTGGGGTTTTTTTTTGTTAAAATTTTCATTGTTTTATTTACTTGCTTCATTATGGTATGCCTTTTTTTCTTAGCATGTTATTTTCTCTACATGTCTATCTGGATGGGGTGGGCTGAATGGGCAGTCTAGGTATGGGGGTGACAGAACTGATGGTACCAGGGTGGATGTAGGGGGTGGCTGTTGGTTAATCCAGGTAATAGCATGTGGTTCAGGTTTGGTGGCAGGTTGGGTATGGAAGGTCCCATAAGGAATAATTAAGACTTATGTAATAGAGAGACAATATTGGAACCCAAAATGGAGGTTGAGCATGATGGTAGGATGGGAGGAGGTATAGGGAAATAGAGAAAAGAACTGGGGAGTAAGGGACATTTATAGAGGTTAAATATAGGTATATACATAGGTACACATATTCATATGATGAAGGGGAAATAGATCAATATGCATATACTTAAAGGCTTAGAATTAGGACAGCAGATGAGCATTTAACCCCATCAGGAATTTCCTCAGTGCGAGAATATTTTGTTCTATTAAATTGGCATTCCATGATGCACAGCTCCCTGACACGATCACAGAAAACAAATGTGTACATAAGCAAATGTGGTGAAGAAAGCTGATGGTGCCCAGCTATCAAAAGATGTGTGCCTGCGGTGGCTAGAGTCCACCTAAGTCAAGTTATCAACCACACCAAGCTTCAAAACAAGAGCAGGTGACTGAGACCTTATACAAGACCAAGTTCAAGTTCCCTAGGTGCCTGAAGATCCACATCTCCAAGAAGTGGGGCTTCAACAAGTTTAATGCCAATGAGTTTGAGGACATGGTGACTGAGAAACACCTCATGCCGATGGTTGTGGAGTCCAGTACAGACCTCACCATAGCCCCTGGGACCAGAGGTGGGCCTGCATTCTTGACAGCCTGGATAGTCCTGTGCTGCCTCACTTGTACCCACCACATAAAATTGACCTTCCCAATTAAAAGAAAGAAAATAAATAAATAAATAATGTTTTTGTATACTGCATGCCAATTAGAAAATTATAAATATTACTATATACATTTGTTCTCCCCCCAAAAAAAATTTAGCAGGTTTATTTTTACTTGTTATAAAGTTGAACTGCTGAAATGTATTCACTGAAACATTTTGACTTGCATTAATGATTAATGTCCCGCATTTATATTAAAAATTCATTCATACATACATGAAAATGGAAAAAAAAAAGATGTGTGCCTGTGATTTTAAAGACTTGACGGTGAATAAGTTGCCATCTAGCTAAGAAGCAATCCCACATGGAAGAAGCCCAACAGCCTGTATGACCACGAGGTGTCAAAGGGATCTGGTATCAAGCATCAAAGACCTAAAAAATATATTATAAATGAGGGGGTGTTAAGATTGGGGACCCAAAGCCCATCAATAAGTGAAGAGACATCCTCTTACAGAGGGGTTGTAGCGAGGATATGAGCCAGTTTAGGTGCAGTGTAGTAGCAATGAAATGTTCTCAAATGCTTCCTCCCACCGACTATCATTATCCCAATTCTGCTAGACAGATTTGGCTAGACCAAGGGATGCACATTGGAGTCAAAAACATGGAAATTTAGGATAGATAATCCCTTGAGACTAGTGGGGAGTGGTGACACTGGCAGGGTGGAGAGATGGTGGAATAGAAAGGGGGAACGAATTTCTCAGATCTACATATGACCTCCTCTCTGGAATGCAGACAACCAGGGGAGGGGGGGAGAAAAGTGACACAATAGACAGTGTAAGATATGAAGAGGTAATAACAATTTGTAAATTACTAGAAGTTAATGGGGGAGGAGAAAGGGGAAGGGGAAATATGGGGAGTTGGAATTAAAAAATAAAGAACTAGAGGAAAGAGGGGGAGAGGAGCTTATGCTGGAGGGGTCCAAGTAGATAATGTAGATGAATGTGACAACATGTGTACAAATATGCTTACTACAAACGATATATTAAATGTTGTAAGAGCCTCCAATAAAATCTATATTAAGAAAATCTATAAAAATGGTTTTAATTTTCAAAATATGCTTAGATATTTATTTGGCTTGTATTAAATCCATTAACATATGTGGAGATACTATATATTATAAATTTTTGACTTATTGTATTCAAGAACAATATGAACATGATAAACCCCCTCCATTTATTAAAGTTTTCCTTAATAAAAATAGGTTCAGCTGAGTTTGAGCTGAAATATAATAGAAATTTCCCATATTGTTTTGAAATCCCATTTGTACACACACATGCACACAGAGGGTTAATGGAAACAAAATTTTCAAAATCATAGAAATCTTTATTAAACAAAAATATCAAAATGTGAAACTGTTGTTTTTTTTGGCATCCCCTGCATCAAAATCTCTACACAAGAAAAGGGCTGCTGTGACACCAACAGGCAGCAGCGGGTGACAGAGGAACAGAACTGAAGCTGAGTGTGTGAGACAGAGGCTGGACTGACAAGCTGACAGAGTGGGGAAACAGAGTCTTTTGGCAGTAGAGTCTCTGGAGAGGGTTGCTTTCCTGCACTCAATTGCATGAAGCGATATTTTCGGATTCATAGAGTTGAAATTGAATGCCTTTGAAATGAAGTATGTGGACAGAAATGGCTGCCTTCTAAGAAGAGGGAAAGGAGGAGCTATAACTTTGCTGAAGCACACCAAAGATCAAGGAATATTGAAGCTGAGATCTCAGGACCGGAGTGTCCTGCCTGCATTAATGGCTGGGAAAAGACATGGGAGAACGGTGCCCTAAAGATTTCTGAGCATTAGTTTTAACCAGATAACTTCATTAATTACTTCATTAATTTGTATACATTAGTACAATCCAGAAGTTCTATGTGGTCTTTATCATACATTATGCAGCCCATCCGAGAAGAAGGTAGAATTTTGGGAGCAATGGTTCATGTCAGAAGTAGTATGGGAAATAGGGAAGTAAAGGTATGCCTGACCCTTGCTTTGTAGGAATTGATCAGTCTGGTCTGAAAGCGAATTCTCTTTCTTGGTTTGTAAAGTCAGAGGAGGTTAGATATTGCCTGATTGACCAGGCTTTACTGTAGGACAGCTCTTGGTTACCTTTGAGAATGAGCATACCATGAGTCATCGTGATGAACAGATATTCCTCAATGCATCTTTTTAAGCCTTTCCCCCACCCACTAGTGCAATTTTAATTTTCTTCCTAACAAATCCCCATGAGAAAATCTATCAAAATTATCCCTTTGCTATTCACTCCAAAAGACATAGTCATCTTCTAGATCTGACTTTTCTGCCTTGAATTCAACACACCCAGCAGATCTCCTCATAAGCTACTGGTTTTTATCATTAATATTACATCAGAGAGTTTACTAGAAAAAATAAAAATGTGAAGTTATTATTTTTAACTCTATCTGGACCTAAACACTCCTTTTTCATCTTAATTGTTCTATTGGCATGTAAGCCACATCATACAATGCAATAATTCAATCATATTAAGAATCACAAGCACACACAATTTCAGAACATTTCTTCTTTCTTCTTTTCTTCTTATTCATTGTTGTTAGCTCCGCACTCTCCTACAGCATGTTCCAAGGTACATGTTAATCCAGGTACTATTTCT